>JAGFNQ010005639.1:89013-212810 GCA_024364735.1 Boesenbergia rotunda
TCGGATTTTATTAAAAGAGTACGTACGCAGCGGAATTAAACAAAAACAAAAACCAACACAAAGGACACAGTGGTTTTTACTTGGTTCGGAGCCTGTGTCGACTCCTACTCCAAGGCCCACGATCGTTGATCGTTTACTTTGGGCAATTCTATATGAGCGCAAATTCAGTTTACAAAAAGAGATTACAAGTATAGCAACATAAACTGTAATAAGAAAATGAAAACTCTTCTTTTACCGACGTCCGGTTGTAGGTTGACTTTCCGGAGCAGCGGGACATCGTCGGCTCGAGTTGGGCAGTTTCCGGAGCAGGGTGTGAGCACAGAAGAGTATGGAAGCGTTGGTTTGAAGTCAATGCTGAAGGCTTGGGCGTTGGGTGCTATTTATAGCACCCAGGGGCGCCCTGGACGTCGGGGGCGCCCTGCCACGTGTCAAGCGATCGCAGATCGCTCAGTCAATCTTTATCCCGCTCGAACAGGGATAATGTTTGACCGTGAGGGCACCTTGGTTGTAGAGGGCGCCTTCGCTGACTTCTTCCGCGCAGAGATCTCGCTGTGGATGAAGCTGAGGCTTCGCAGTGATGAGCTGGAGGCGCCTTGGCTGCTGAAGGCGCCTTGGCTGACGAGGGCGCCTTCGCTGCTGAAGGCGCCTTGCCCATTAAGTAGCCTAAGCTGTCTTTTGCTTCACTTGGTTTTGGTTCACCTTGAGGGTGCCCTGGAAACTCAGGGCGCCTTACTCAGCTGCTGCCTCACTCCTTTGAGGCTCTCTGAGTTGCAGACACACGTTCCTTCGGTCCTACATTCAGGGTTAGTCCAAAACACAATAACACAATTAATTTATGATTTTATACAGCCTTAGCTGTCTTGGTTCTGACTTTGATCTCCAAAATGGAGCCCTAGGTCGAACCGATGCCTACTGTTCCCTCGACAGGGAACGCGTCCTCACCTACTCCTCTCGGGAGAGTTTACCTGATGCCAACCGCTCCTTTGGTTGGACTTTTGCCTGACGGTCCTTTGTCAGATCTTGTGAACTGGCAGTCCTTCGCCAGTTGCCTAGCAGTCCTTCGCTAGGGCTTTTGGTGCTGGCAGTCCTTCGCCAGTGCCTAGCAGTCCTTCGCTAGGGCTTGATGCTGGCAGTCCTTCGCCAGTGCTAGTAGTCCTTCGCTAGGGCTTTTCCTGCACTCTTGATTAACTTGTTAGAAAACAAGAAAGACTTAACTTTTGACCTATGTTGCCATTATCAAAACACAGGTTTGACTTAGGTGCATTTCTGCACCAACAATCTCCCCCTTTTTGATTTATGGCAACCCTAGTTCAAAAAGTTAAGTTTAAGCAAAACATGATAAAGTTTTATTTTTTGTTCCCTCCCCCTGGAGGGAGTCTCCCCCTAGATTTTTCAAAAGTTCGTGGGGAAAAAAACCTTACTTGTATTTTGAAAACATAAGTTTTAGTCACTTAGAAGTAACTTAAAAATACATAGTAGAGTTTTTAAAGCATAATTTTTTAAAGTCTTAAGTTTTTCAAAATAAAGGAACCTTTTGAAAGGCTAGAGTATTTTGTAAAATTTTGAAGGCTTAAGAAAAATTCTAAGCTAGAGTACTTAACAGAATTTTGAAGGCTTGAGTAAAGAGTTTTGAAGGTACTTAGCAAAATTTTGAAAGCAAAAAAAATTCTAAGCTAGAGTACTTAGCAGGATTTTGAAAACTTTAAGAACTTAAGTACTTCTTTAAAAAACTCAAAATTTTGAACCTTTTTGAATAAAGGAAAAATTTAGAAAAAATAATTAAATTTTTCTTTCCTTTCTCTATCTCCCCCTTTGCCATATATCAAAATAAATAAATATAGCATGAGTGAAGAAAATAAATAATTTGCTGTACTGAATCAGTTAGATTTACACTAAATCAATCAAGTACTAAATCAATCAATTGCACTAAATCAGTCAATTATCTCTGTAGGGACCTGTCTAACCCAATTAGCTACTTACTAACTGTTATAAACAGTAGTTTTTGCTAGGGTTAGTCAAGTTAAGTGTTTCTGTTCAAGTTAGATTTTCTAAGCTTAACACTTAACTTGATTGCTGTATAAGTTGTATTTAGTGCCCCAATTACTGTAGATGCACTGACTTAAAACATCTTGAATTAAGGCAAAGACCTAAGCATCTCAACCCTTTCTAGGTTATCAATCAAAAGTACCCTAAGATGCTTGTGAGATGCTGACTTCTAAGTCTATAGGTGCATGCAGTTCTACAGTTAGGGCCTAGGCTAGGTCTATTTTCGAAAAAGCCCTAATTTTAAAAGGGGGTAGTTTTTTAATAAAAATAACACTAAGTCGAAAAAAATGAAAACTGATTTTGAAATTGAGTAAAGCAATTTTTCAAATTCTATTTTGAAATCAATTTTAAGAAACCTTTTAACCTATTCTACAGAACACAATCCTAACTATTCATAATTAAATCAACAGAAAATAAAGCAGGTAATCAAGGTTCAAATACAGTCAACCAGTCAAACACAAGTCAACCCTACTGAGTAGGGGAAGTCAGATAGTTACGAGTACAATGCGAAGTAATTCTAAGACGAAGGACCGGGATGATCTGATGGACCCGGCTGCCATGAATCGAATCGTGCCATCATCTCTAAGAATCGTGCATCAGCTATCTCTCTATCAGCTCGGCGAGAGTCCATCTGCTCTATATGATAAGCCTCGACCTCCTCTCGGAGACTCTGTATCTGTGTCTCCATACGGGTCACTCTCTCGTAAAGTGTCGGTGGAGCAGGCTCGTCTATATGAGCTCGGGCTTCTGCTGCTATGTCTGCGACGTCGTACTCGACTTCCTCGTCCGAATCAATCTGGGGAGCTGCTCTCCGACGTCTCCAGGACAATACCCCGGTACCAGACACCTCTATACCAGTTAGGGCAAAGTTTCTATAGCCTATTTCATCGTAGTCAGTCAAGGCGGCCATCTCTCCCTCGGTAATGTTTCTGCCGTGGTGATGTAATATGGATGTGATAATGTGGCAGTAAGGTGTGCGTACTTGCCCTTGTGTGGTAACACTGGAGGCGTGTAGGATAGTCTGAAAAATGTGAAGTCCTATATCGATGTCAAGCTGGTGAATCATGGCATACAGTAGAAAGGCGTGAAATGGACGCATAGTGGTGATGTCCCTAGTAGATAATGGTAGGATACATCGGACTATGACCCTATATAGGGCGTAGTCCTGCACTTCTAATTCGACAGACTGAAATCGTCTGGCTATGGGTTGCCTAAAGAAATATGAGTGCAATGTATCTAAGGTAATCTCAGAATAGGGAGCATCAAAGGGAGGCTCCCTAGAAGGGTAACAACAGAAGGTGGACTGCGAGGGTCATAGTCCTAGAAATCGGTTGAGTAAAGTTGGTGTGATAGTTAGGGGAATACCTTGAACCATGGTGGAGTATACAAGATTATCCTGTCTAATGATATTATTGTAAAATTCTGCACATAAGGAAGTATTGATTGGGTGAGTGCAGAATACAAGATTGTCCAGTTGGTAGTGGTTTATCACGTTCATAGCTAGGGGACAGGATTGAGTAAAAAATAGTCTATTCAAGTAGCTTGTCTTAATGGGTTTATAGGTGGTACGAGAGAACTTATTACACAACTCTAAATTAGGAAACCTAGGATCAGGACTAGGTTGAGTACCGGGTTCTGCCTGATTACGTCGACGTCTTCTAAGAGAAAGAATGTATACCTAAAGAAATTTGCTAGTTAATGAAAAATTGAAAGGAAATTAACATAACAAAAAAAATACTGGTTTGCTCGGGGAGGCATTCTTGAAGATGAGAGCTTGATAGCTTGAGAGCTTGAGAGGGTTGGAAGGTAGAAAGTGTAGGAGGAGAAGTGTATTGGGTGTGAAGATAGGAAGGGGAAGGGAGCCCCTTTTATAGGCTGTCTCGGGCTCCCTTATTCGGGAGGGTGCCCTGACAGGCGAGGGCGCCTTGACCAGGCTGTAGCTGCCATTTGGCAGCTTTCTGCCGTTGAATGTCTGTGGAAGGGCACCCTGCATGACAAGGGCGCCCTAAACCAGGCTGCAGCTGCCTTTTGGCAGCTTTTGACCATCCTCGGGTATAGGGAGGCGCCCTGACGCTACAGGGCGCCCTGGTCAGCGTGCAGTGGCAGAGGGGCTTTTTGACCAGCCTTGGGGCGCCCAAATGGATATGGGCGCCCTAAGATCTAGGTTTTAACCCTAAGGGAGTACATTTGACCTGATTTGACTTATGTTGACCGAGGTTTGACTTATGTTGACCTTGGTTTGAAATATACAATTTTACTGCAACATAGGTATTAAAGGAATCATAATTTAGTCATAATTTTACTGTCTCACCCGAATCTAGGGTTCTCAATCACGTTAATCTTATAGGTTTTGTGAGACAGGGTTTGATAGTTTATTTTTGAAAAATTTTGAAAACAATTTAAATTTTGAAAACTTAAGTAATTTTGAAATTTTGCAAAGATGTTCAATTCTATAAATAACTGAATTTTTGTGTTAGATTCGAATTTGACAAAAATTAATTTGAATTTGAGTTTCAAAAATTGGGTTCCAGGTCTTGGCGAGGCACTAGGCCTTCTTTGGCCGAAGCCTTATGGGATCATCCACCCTTTCCTTGACAAAGCCTTTTAATGAAATTTCATTTTCAAATTACTCTTTGAAAAATTTCTGGTCTAACTAGTTTGGATTTTGGATCGGTAGCTTCAGCTGGTTTCACCAGTCTAAAGAGACCAAGTAAACTTTATCTTATTAGAATTGGTTTCCCCAACGTACTATCATCTCACCTCCACCCAATACTATGTTTTCAAGTTTCAGTTAAGTTTGTTTTGGTCCTTTAACTAGCCTAAGTCTAAGCATGGTAATTTGCAGAAATTAAATAAACATGCAAACAATCAAGCAATTTAAATCAATAATAACAAGTTTATCTAATAATGAAAATAGTTTTCAGTTTGGCTCCCCCTGGACTAAAGCCACGGTGATGGTTAGGCAAGATGTGAATCTTGTCCTTGGGGATGCAATACTGATTTGATCCAGTTGGTTTGTTTAGGCACAGTTTAGGTACCCATGCCTGAATTTTTCCTCTGGACTGATTCAGTACAGACAAATATGATCTTTGTGTAACGCCCCAAAATTTCCATTTTTAGTTCTTAAAGTCCTTAGAATTATTTAGAAATGGTTTAGAAATGTTCTAGATATTTTTAGGAATTTTTAGAGTATTTTTATGGAATTTTCCGAGTCCGTTTGGTATTTTTGGAAAAAGAAAAAGAAAAATGGAAAAAAAAAACCAAAAACCACTTAAGGGCAGCTGGTGGTTCGAACCCGCGACCAGCGCAAGACAAGGCAAGCACGCAAACCAGCTGGGCTAGGGTATCAAGCACAACAAGGGATGGAGAGAAGGATATTTAAGGGGCAGTTAGGTCGATCCGCCCCATAGGTATAAATAGGTTATTAAAGAGAGAAGTTTTATTTTCTCTCAAACCCTCTCCCTCTCCCAAGGTTGCGCCGACCCCTCTCCCTCTCCTCTCTTGTGCGCACGCCACACCAAGCCCTAGAGGGCCGGTCAAAGCTCTTCTCCAAGAGGTATTCCTATATTCGGGATCCCCGCGACGAGAGGAACGCGTAGGCGCGAAGAATTCTCCGAGATCTCAAGTTTCTCCCGGGCTCTAGACGTCAATCTTGGTTGTAAGTCCAAGATATCAATGTAAGTACTGCTCACCTGCAGTAAGAGGCGGTTTTTCCGCGAGAATTTCCTTTAAAAGTTTTTAAAAGAGATATTTCCTTTTTGTTTGAGTTTTTGCATGTGATCTTAGTTCATTATATGCTTATATATGTTGATTAATACCCTATGTGAGTTTAGGGTCCAAGAAAAGCTATGAGAAAAGAAAAGAAAAGATAAAGATAAGAAAAGAAAAGGCCAAGGCCTTAAGAAATCCCCAAAAGTCAAGACTTAGGGATTTTAGCACGCAAGGTGCTCCAGAAAATGCCAAGGCATTTACAGATAAGAAAGAAAAGAAAGAAAAGCTATTTTATTTTCTAAGGCCAGTACCCGGCGTCCAAGGGCGTCGTTAAAGAAATCCAGGTGTCCAATTCCAAGGTCTTGGCCCTGGTAGACCAAGGTCTGCTCTATTAGGATTGGTGGCTCGCTACCCCAACCTTTTAGGGAACGCGCATATGAGATGGTACTTACGTCTTCAGTGGATCCAAGTGATTATTATTTTCAAGTATATGCTTTAGCAAAGTTTCGAAAGTTTAAGAAAGTTTTCAAAAGTTAAAGAATAGCTAAAGTTTCAAGTTGAGCCAAGAAAAGTAAATTGAGATTTATTATTGCTTGAGTATGCATGTTTTGAGTTATACATGTTCTTAGTTTTCTTTCAAGCATATTAGTATCTCATATGATTTTCATATTGTTCTAGAAGCATGTTTGCACATTTCGAGATTTTGTGAGCTAGATAGTACTTACTAAGCTTTTTGCTTACTAGTTGCATTTCCTCTTATTGCAGATAAAGGTAAAGGCAAGCAATTCTGAAGGAAGACGACGAGGCGGTGCTGAGTAGAGTGTGTGTGGTGGCTGATTATGGAGAGATTGTTGGCGCAAGACAATTTAGCTATTAATTCATAATGTTATAGATCATTTGAATTTCAAGTTCTTGCTTTATAAGTTTAGCGAACATTTGAGCTTTGGATAGTTTTACATGCTCAATTTCTTAGAGTAAAGATTTCATGTCATTTCATTTAGCTTATATATTCTTATGCATGCATTGGATGAGTGGAAATGTGAGTAGATGGAGACATTGATACTTTGTTAGGATAATAGACACATGTGCCAAGATAGTATCAAATTCTCTTTGATTTAAGTTTTATTGCTTATAAATGTTTAGAAAAGTTGCATTCACATTTCATAATGCTTTAGCAAAGTCATAGAACATGTATTTGGTGTTATGAATGTATAGAAGTCAAGATTGGTACAAACTTTAGTGTTAAAGTTCATATATCTTGAATAGTTTAATTTCTTCCGCAAAAGTCCAAATTTCAGGTTTATGGATTCGTTTTGATTGGCTAAACTCATTAGAAAACTGTCATAGAGTGTAGAAATGGTGTCATAGTTTTATATGGCTCGAAAATACATGATTGGTGGACCTTTGAAGCAAGTGCCGAAACCTGAATTTCAGATTTCAGGCCTATCAGTCGACTGATACCCGAAAGATGAGTTGGGCGAGGCAAGCTTCAATGAGTATCATCTTGCGAGCTTTTGAGAAGGAAAGTGTGATATGGCATCGTGCATGACTATTAGAGTTAGTATATCATAGATAGATTTAAATTGAGAAGAAAAAAAAGATTTCCGCATTTTTAGTCATGTATCAAAAGTCGAGAAGTAGAGAAAAGTAACGATCCGTCTGAAGGTAGAGAAGGCGGGTCGCTACAGTTGGTATCAGAGCTCTGTTCCCATTCTCCAGCATCACACACACATCAGCATCAACCTTGCCGTCTTCAAGTAAGAAAGCTTTAAGTTTCAGTTTTTCTATTGCTCCTTTACTTAACTTCAGTATAGAGAAATGCTTAAGTACTTACTCATATGTGCATAGAACAAGGAAGCATGTTTAATCCCTTAGTATCACGGAATCATGTTTAATCCCTAGAATGGACATTAGGATACTAAGTAAGAAGATAAGTTTGTACCTAGAGATGTAGTAGTGATTTCTTGTTCCCTTATGCATTATTAGATGGCAAGAAGAGGCCGAGTTCCTAATGCAAGGAACAGAACTCCAGTTCAAGATAACAGTGAGCCTGGCACAGAACAGCCAAACCTGATGGCAGTCATTGCTCAAATGCAAGCTCAGATTACAGAACAACAGAAGACCATCGCCACACTGATGGCGAATCAGCACCCAGTGCCCCCTACACCACCCACAGCAGGAGTGGGAACTCCAGTGGTGGCCGAAGTTCCACCAGTCCCACAGGAGACCCCTGCCGTGAACCGAAGACCAGAAGCATACCTCGTCCAGTGGCAGAGACTGAAACCTGAAAGCTTCTCAGGCACGACTGAGCCCTGGGATGCCCAGGCTTGGTTCAAGACTTTAGAAAGCACAATGGAGCTTCTTGACTGGCCAGAAGTTGAGAAGGTCAAATGTGCCTCCTTCTGCCTAACTGGAGATGCTCGTATGTGGTGGGAGCGAGTCAAGAGTAAGAAGATAGTCAACCAGATGAGCTGGGCAGATTTTGAGCACGAGTTCTATGAGGAATTTTTCCACATGAAGGTTACCAACAAGCACTTCGAGGACTTCATGGAGTTCAGACAGGGTAGCCTACCAGTGGGAGAAGCAGTCGCAAAGTTCAACAGACTAGCTCGCCTCTGCCCAGAGCTAGTCAGCACAGAGAAGGAGCGAGTCAGACTGATGCTCCGCATGCTGAACCCTGAGATAGCACTCAACGTGAACAGCGGGATGCACCGACCCCAGACCAGCGAGGAGTTGGTCAGTAGTGCTCTAATCTCAGAGCACTACCTGAATAGCATCAAGGCACAGCAAGCACAGCAGAAGCCAGTCCTGATTGAGAACAAGACAATAGGAGGCCAGAAGCCTCAGCCAAATAGCCAGAACTGGAAGAACAAGAACCACAAAAGGAAGCAGTGGCCTGGCAGCCAAAAAGGGAAACCAGAGAATAAGCAAGCTAGGTATCCACCTTATCCTAAGTGTGGGAGGAACCATTCAGGAACATACCTTTTGGGTGTAACTGGATGCTATTCATGTGGACAAGAGGGACACAGATCCAGAGACTGCCCAAACAAGTTTAAAGTACTTCCTCAGCAGTCCGTACAGTATGGAGGCAAGCCCCAGTTACATTACATGCCTACTATGCTGGAGGGACCTCAGATCAGTCAGGGAGGGTTGGAAGCAGCACCAGTTCCAACCAATGCCAGAGTCTTTTCCCTCACGAAGGAAGAAGCTGCCAGCGCCTCCACGGTCGTAACAGGTCAAATAGTTATTTTTCAGCATTTAGCTACTACACTGTTTGACACTGGGGCGACCCATTCTTTCGTATCAGTACCTTTTGCTAGTAAGTTACAGGTGCCTACAGAGAGTTGGGAGTCCAGATTCCTGACAACTCTCCCTTCAGGGGAAATCATGGAATCCACCCAGCGGCTCCGGGCTGTGCCAATCAAGATTTCAGACCGAGAGCTACATGTCGATCTGATAGTCCTTGCGATGCAGGACTTCGACATCATATTGGGCATGGATTTCCTCAGTAAGTACAGCGCTTCAGTGGACTGCCGTAGAAGGAAGGTGGTTTTCAGCCCAGAAGGGGAACCACCATTCGAGTTTCAAGGAGCCCCAAGGAGGAAGACTCAGAAATTTCTCTCAGCCTTGGCAGCCCACCAGATGCTAGAGCAAGGGTGTGCTGGTTTTCTTGCACACATAGTGGACTCAGAAGCAAAGAAGAACTCAAGCAGGAGGATGTACGGGTAGTCTGCGAATATCCAGAAGTGTTCCCAGAAGAATTACCTGGACTACCTCCCAACGAGAAGTGGAATTCGAGATCGAGCTAGTGCCCGGTACCGGTCCAGTCTCGAAAACCCCATATCGTATGTCTCCAGCAGAGTTAAAGGAATTACAAGAGCAACTCCAGGAGCTACTAGACAAGGGCTTCATTCGCCCGAGTCATTCACCCTGGGGAGCTCCTGTACTTTTCGTCAAGAAGAAGGATGGGTCTATGCAAATTAGATCTTCTACCAGAAGCGGAAGCGCTTTTGAAGGAGACGGGCAAAGGGAGGATTTGACTTATTCTCACACTAGGGCTAGACGATTGATCGATGAGAGCCCCTTTCGACTACTTCTCGCTCTCGATAAAAGCCAGCCTGACTTGTCCTATCCTACCCCTCCACGTCGCTCTGCTCTAACAATCTCCCTTTAGGTCGATCCCGAAGAGTGAATGGCTGAGCTCCATTCACGCGTGCATAGACTACAGAGCTCTGAACAAGGTGACCATCAAGAACAAGTACCCCCTTCCTAGAATAGATGATTTATTTGATCAACTCAAAGGGGCTACAGTGTTCTCGAAGATAGACCTGCGTTCTGGGTATCATCAGCTAAAGGTTAAAGAAAGTGACATCCCCAGGACGGCCTTCAGGACAAGATACGGCCACTACGAATTTGTAGTGATGCCTTTTGGAGTAACCAATGCTCCAGCAGTCTTCATGGAGCTGATGAACCACATCTTTAGGGAGTATCTCGATAAATTCGTCATTGTGTTTATTGATGATATTCTCATATACTCACAGACTCCAGAGGACCATGCTACACACTTGAGGATAGTGCTGCAGATCCTTCAGCAGGAGAAGCTCTATGCAAAATTCTCAAAGTGTGAGTTTTGGCTAGATCAGGTGACCTTCCTAGGTCACATTGTATCCAAAGAAGGCATTCAAGTTGATCCAGCCAAGATAGAAGCAGTCAGCAACTGGTGTAGACCCAAGAATGCCAGTGAGATCAGAAGCTTCTTAGGCCTGGCAGGATATTACAGAAAATTTGTGGAGGACTTTTCCAGGATAGCCTCTCCACTCACAGCTTTGACCAGAAAGAACAAGAAGTTTGAATGGTCAGATAAATGCGAGCACAGTTTTCTAGAGCTGAAGAAGAGATTGACTAGTGCTCCCATCCTGACTGTTCCAGAGAGTGACAAGGCCTTTGACATCTATAGTGATGCATCCAAGATGGGCCTTGGAGCTGTCCTCATGCAAGACGGTAAAGTGATAGCATATGCCTCCAGACAGCTCAAGGACTATGAGAAGAATTACCCTACCCACGACCTTGAGCTAGCAGCTGTGGTTTTTTGCACTGAAGCTCTGGAGACATTACCTGTATGGAGTGCAGTGCAGAATCTTCACAGACCATCAGAGTTTGAAGTACTTCTTCACTCAGAAAGATCTGAATATGAGGCAGCGCAGGTGGCTAGAGTTGGTCAAAGATTATGACTGTGAAATCCTCTACCACCCAGGTAAAGCTAATAAAGTGGCGGATGCACTGAGCAGGAAATCCTGTGCAGCACTGATGTCCTTATCATCACTGTCTCTACCACTTCAGAAAGAAATAAAAGATTTTGGAGTCGAGGTTATGGTTGGGCAATTTTCTGCATTGACCCTAGAGTCAACCCTGCTTAAGGATATACAAGAAAAGCAAGATCAAGACCCAGAGATCCAGAAGATCAAGCAGGGGATCCAAGAGGCAGAAAATTCAGAGTTTCGAGTATCAGATAGTGGCATACTCTATTTTGGAGACCGCCTTTGCGTCCCCGATGATGAGGAACTAAGAAAGAATATTCTAGAAGAGGCCCACAGTACCCCATACTCTATGCATCCTGGTTCTACCAAGATGTATCAAGATTTAAAGAAAAGATTCTGGTGGTCTGGACTCAAGCGAGATGTGGCCAGATATATCAGTACCTGCTTGACCTGCCAGAGAGTCAAGGCAGAGCACCAGAGACCAGGAGGAGTTCTACAGCCACTTCCCATTCCAGAGTGGAAGTGGGAAGAAATATCCATGGACTTTATCACAGGTCTTCCAAGAACCACCCATGGACACGATGCAATTTGGGTGATAGTGGACAGATTGACCAAGTCTGCCCACTTCCTAGCCATCAAGTTATCGCATTCGGTAGAGCAATTAGCACAGCTGTACGTGAAAGAAGTAATCAGGCTTCACGGAGTCCCGAAGTCGATCGTTTCTGACAGAGATGGGCGATTCATCTCCCATTTTTGGAGGTGTGTTCAGGACGCCCTAGGCACCAAACTTCAGTTCAGCACAGCCTTCCATCCCCAGACAGATGGACAAACAGAGAGAGTAAATCAGATTTTAGAAGACATGCTCAGGGCTTGTGCGTTGGACTTTAAGGGTAGTTGGTGCAAATTTCTGTGCTTAGCTGAGTTTGCCTACAACAATAGCTATCAGGCCACCATCAGGATGGCGCCTTATGAGGCATTGTATGGCAGGAAATGTAGATCACCCATATGTTGGCAAGAAGCTGGTGAGAGGAAGGAGATGGAGTCAGAACTAGGCAGCCAGACTGAGCTTATAGATGAGACCACTCAGGCTATCCAGACGATCCGCCAGAGGATTGAGACTGCCCAGAGTAGACAGAAAAGTTATGCTGACACACGCCGTAGGCCACTTGAATTCCAAGTTGGAGATTCAGTATTTCTCAAGGTCGCTCCCATGAAGGGAGTGGTGAGATTTGGCAAGAAGGGCAAGCTAAGTCCTCGCTACATAGGACCCTATGAGATTATAAAGAGAGTTGGGAAGGTAGCCTATGAGCTGGACTTACCAGAGGATATGTCAGCTATCCACAGTACATTTCATGTCTCTATGCTAAAGAAGTGTGTTCACGACCCTAGCCAAGTGATTCAGCCTCAGTCAGTACAGATTCAAGAAGATCTTAGCTATGAGAGCAGACCGACACAAATAGTGGACAAAGCAGTTAAAAGATTAAGAAACAAAGAAGTGCCACTAGTGAAGGTCATCTGGCAGAATCAAAAGCATGAAGAGGCTACTTGGGAACGTGAGGACAGCATGAGAGAGAGATATCCAGAATTATTCTAAGTTCGAGGACGAACTTTTTATAAGGTATGGGGGATTGTAACGCCCCAAAATTTCCATTTTTAGTTCTTAAAGTCCTTAGAATTATTTAGAAATGGTTTAGAAATATTCTAGATATTTTTAGGAATTTTTAGAGTATTTTTATGGAATTTTCCGAGTCCGTTTGGTATTTTGGAAAAAGAAAAAGAAAAAGGAAAAAAAAAAAAAAACCACTTAAGGGCAGCCGGTGGTTCGAACCCGCGACCACGCAAGACAAGGCAAGCGCGCAACCAGCTGGGCTAGGGTATCAAGCACAACAAGGGATGGAGAGAAGGATATTTAAGGGGTAGTTAGGTCGATCCGCCCCATAGGTATAAATAGGTTATTAAAGAGAGAAGTTTTATTTTCTCTCAAACCCTCTCCCTCTCCCAAGGTTGCGCCGACCCCTCTCCCTCTCCTCTCTTGTGCGCACGCCACACCAAGCCTAGAGGGCCGGCCAAGCTCTTTTCCAAGAGATATTCCTATATTCGGGATCCCCGCGACGAGAGGAACGCGTAGGCGCGAAGAATTCTCCGAGATCTCAAGTTTCTCCCGAGCTCTAGACGTCAATCTTGGTTGTAAGTCCAAGATATCAATGTAAGTACTGCTCACCTGCAGTAAGAGGCGGTTTTTCCGCGAGAATTTCCTTTAAAAGTTTTTAAAAGAGATATTTCCTTTTTGTTTGAGTTTTTGCATGTGATCTTAGTTCATTATATGCTTATATATGTTGATTAATACCCTATGTGAGTTTAGGGTCCAAGAAAAGCTATGAGAAAAGAAAAGAAAAGATAAAGATAAGAAAAGAAAAGGCCAAGGCCTTAAGAAATCCCCAAAAGTCAAGACTTAGGGATTTTAGCACGCAAGGTGCTCCAGAAAATGCCAAGGCATTTACAGATAAGAAAGAAAAGAAAGAAAAGCTATTTTATTTTCTAAGGCCAGTACCCGGCGTCCAAGGGCGTCGTTAAAGAAATCCAGGTGTCCAATTCCAAGGTCTTGGCCCTGGTAGACCAAGGTCTGCTCTATTAGGATTGGTGGCTCGCTACCCCAACCTTTTAGGGAACGCGCATATGAGATGGTACTTACGTCTTCAGTGGATCCAAGTGATTATTATTTTCAAGTATATGCTTTAGCAAAGTTTCGAAAGTTTAAGAAGTTTTCAAAAGTTAAAGAATAGCTAAAGTTTCCAAGTTGAGCCAAGAAAAGTAAAATGAGATTTATTATTGCTTGAGTATGCATGTTTTGAGTTATACATGTTTAGCTTAGTTTTCTTTCAAGCATATTAGTATCTCATATGATTTTCATATTGTTCTAGAAGCATGTTTGCACATTTCGAGATTTTGTGAGCTAGATAGTACTTACTAAGCTTTTTGCTTACTAGTTGCATTTCCTCTTATTGCAGATAAAGGTAAAGGCAAGCAATTCTGAAGGAAGACGACGAGGCGGTGCTGAGTAGAGTGTGTGTGGTGGCTGATTATGGAGAGATCATTGGCGCAAGACAATTTAGCTATTAATTCACAATGTTATAGATCATTTGAATTTCAAGTTCTTGCTTTATAAAGTTTAGCGAACATTTGAGCTTTGGATAGTTTTACATGCTCAATTTCTTAGAGTAAAGATTTCATGTCATTTCATTTAGCTTATATATTCTTATGATTGCATTGGATGAGTAGAAATGTGAGTAGATGGAGATTTTGATACTTTGTTAGAAAATAGACGCATGTGCCAAGATAGTATTAAATTCTCTTTGAATTAAGTTTTATTGCTTATAAATGCTTAGAAAAGTTGCATTCACATTTCATAATGCTTTAGCAAGGTTATAGAACATGCATTTGGTGTTATGAATGTATAGAAGTCAAGATTGGTACAAACTTTAGTGTTAAAGTTCATATAACTTGTATAGTTTATTTTCTTCCGCAAAAGTCCAAATTTCAAGTTTATGGATTCGTTTTGATTGGCTAAACTCATTTGAAAACTGGCATAGAGTATAGAAATGGTATCATAGTTTTTATATGGCTCGAAAATACATGATTGGTGGACCTTTGAAGCAAGTGCCGAAACCTGAATTTCAGATTTCAGGCCTATCAGTCGACTGATACAGTATCAGTCGACTGATACCCGAAAGATGAGTTGGGCGAGGCAAGCTTCAATGAGTATCATCTTGCGAGCTTTTGAGAAGGAAAGTGTGATATGGCATCGTGCATGACTATTTTAGTTAGTATATCATAGATAGATTTAAATTAAGAAGAAAAAAAAGATTTCCGCATTTTTAGTCATGTATCAAAAGTCGAGAAGTAGAGAAAAGTAACGATCCGTCTGAAGGTAGAGAAGGCGGGTCGCTACACTTTGTCGGGATTTGGTTCGGTAGCCAAGTCCGGATCGATTTAGAACTGATTTATGTTTTCCAAGGATCATGTCAAGACCCTTGGAACCAGATGTAAATCGTTCTAATGCTGTTCTAAATTCCTTAACCTGAGTTTTCAGGGAGGAATTCTCCTTTTCAAGTTTTTCAACTTGAGTAGAAGTTCCTTCCTGAACCTTGTCGGTTAAGGGTTTAGAGTCAGCTTCCTCTTTCAGGAGTTTTACTTCCTGTCGGAGGGATTCGACTCGGAGTTTGGCTTTAGCCAAGTCTCGAGAAAGAAAAGAAATCAACTCACTTAATTGCAATTTATTAAAACCAGTTACCTTTATTTCTCCGTCTTCTATGAAGGTCAGCTCGCCGTCCTCTTGTTCTGATTCTGACTCGACTTTTTCTGATGCGGTTAGAGCTAGGAGATTGGACTGGGGTGCCTCTTCTTCTTCTTCTGAGGGAGACTCGTCCCAGGTTGCTTGCAGTGCCTTCTTTCTTCTCGTCTTCTTGGACTCTTTCAGATTTGGACACTCTGTTTTGTAGTGGCCTTTTTTCTTGCACTCGTAGCAGGTCACATTAGGCTTGTTCGCGGGTTCAGTTGGTTCGTCCTTTCTTCGGCCGGTTTCCTTTTGTTGGTTCGGTTCTTCAGCTCCTTGTAGTAGTTTCGAGCGAGCCGGACCAGCTTAGTTTGTTCTCCTTCTTCATCTTCTGAGTCTGAGTCAGACTTGGGTTCAGGTTCAGTTTTCTTCTTCGTTGTCTTTGGATTTTTACCTGCAATGAAAGTGATACCTTTTTCGACCGAATTGGTGTTAGTCTGTTCGTGCAGTTCTAGTTCAGAAAATAATTCATCTAGTTTTATTTTAGAAAGATCCCTGGATACCTTGTATGCATCTACCATAGATGCCCACAAGGTATTTCTTGGGAATGCGTTTAGAGCATACCTTATTAGGTCACGATTTTCGACCTTATGACCTATTGCGTGAAGACCGTTCATTACCTCTTGGATTCGTGCGTGGAGCTGGGCTGCTGTTTCGTTGTCGGCCATTTTGATGGTGTAGATCTTGTTCAGTAGCAGATCCCTTTTGCTGATCCTGGTGTCTGAAGTCCCTTCGTGCAGCTCGATCAGTTTTGTCCATAGCTCTTTTGCACTGTTGAAGGGGCCCACTCGGTTTAGCTCTTCCTTTGTCAGCCCGCATTGTAGGGTTTGCGTTGCTTTTGCGTCGGCTTCTATCTTGTGCTATAGAGTGATGTCCCACTCTGAGTAGCTTTGTGGAAGTCCTTCCGCATTTCGGGGGATCTCCAGACCGGACTGGATAATGATCCACATGTCCACCTGAGTTTTCAGGTGGACCTCCATGCGACTTTTCCAGTAGGAAAAGTCTTCTCCACTGAAGAGTGGAGGTCTAGCGGTGCTGAATCCTTCTTGTATAGACATTTGTTCTGTAACAGAAAACTTTACAAAAAAATTATCCCAAGACTTGGTCTTAGATTAGCAATGCAGGATTAAGAAATTAAAATATCGAGGGGTGTTGCACCAACCTCGATTAACAAGAAAATCGAACGATAAAGAAAAGAATATTAAAAAGAATTCGAAAACCCGAAAAGAAATTTTCAAACTGGTGGTTGCACCAAGTTTGAATAACCCCGCTCTGATACCACTTGTTGGATCGAGGAGCCCGATAGAGGGGGGGGGTGAATATCGGAAAACTTTCAGTTTTTATTAAAGAGTACGTACGCAGCAGAATTAAACAAAAACAAAAACCAACACAAAGGACACAGTGGTTTTTACTTGGTTCGGAGCCTGTGTCGACTCCTACTCCAAGGCCCACGATCGTTGATCGTTTACTTTGGGCAATTCTATATGAGCGCAAATTCAGTTTACAAAAAGAGATTACAAGTATAGCGACATAAACTGTAAATAAGAAAATGAAAACTCTTCTTTTACCGATGTCCGGTTGTAGGTTGACTTTCCGGAGCAGCGGGACGTCGTCGGCTCGAGTTGGACAGTTTCTGGAGCAGGGCGTGAGCACAGAAGAGTATGGAAGCGTTGGTTTGAAGTCGATGCTGAAGGCTTGGGCGTTGGGTGCTATTTATAGCACCTAGGGGCGCCCTGGACGTCGGGGGTGCCCTGCCACGTGTCAAGCGATCCGCAGATCGCTCAGTCAATCTTTATCCCGCTCGAACAGGGATAATGATTGACCGTGAGGGCGCCTTGGTCATAGAGGGCGCCTTCGCTGACTTCTTCCGCGCAGAGATCTCGCTGTGGATGAAGCTGAGGCTTCGCAGTGATGAGATGGAGGCGCCTTGGCTGCTAAAGGCGCCTTGGCTGACGAGGGCGCCTTCGCTGCTGAAGGCGCCTTGCCCATTAAGCAGCCTAAGCTGTCTTTTGCTTCGCTTGGTTTTGGTTCACCTTGAGGGCGCCCTGGACACTCAGGGCGCCTTACTCTGCTGCTGCCTCACTCCTTTGAGGCTCTCTGAGTTGCAGACACACGTTCCTTCGGTCCTGCATTCAGGGTTATTCCAAAACACAATAACACAATTAATTTATGATTTTATACAGCCTTAGCTGTCTTGGTTCTGACTTTGGTCTCCAAAATGGAGCCCTAGGTCGAACCGACGCCTACTGTTCCCTCGACGGGGAACGCATCCTCACCTACTCCTCTCGGGAGAGTTTACCTGATGCCAACCGCTCCTTGGGTTGGACTTTTGCCTGACGGTCCTTTGTCAGGTCTTGTGAACTGGCAGTCCTTCGCCAGTTTCCTAGCAGTCCTTCGCTAGGGCTTTTGGTGCTGGCAGTCCTTCGCCAGTGCCTAGCAGTCCTTCGCTAGGGCTTGATGCTGGCAGTCCTTCGCCATGCCTAGCAGTCCTTCGCAAGGGCTTTTCCTGCACTCTTGATTAACTTGTTAGAAAACAAGAAAGACTTAACTTTTGACCTATGTTGCCATTATCAAAACACAGGTTTGACTTAGGTGCATTTCTGCACCAACAGAATCTATAGAGATAGATCAAAACGGTTGCTTGGTCTTTCGCAGTCTACATATATAGACCGAGTGCTAAAAAGGTTTAGCATGTCGGAATCCAAGAAAGGTTACCTTCCCATCAGGCATGGGATCAACCTTTCAAAGTCTGTGTCCGCGCACTGAAGACGAGAAAATTTGCATGAATAAGATTCCTTATGCATCCGCGATAGGATCTATCATGTATGCTATGTTATGTACTAGGCCCGATGTATCGTATGCTCTGAGCGTCACGAGCAGATACCAGTCTGATCCAGGAATGGATCATTGGGCGGCTGTCACGACAATCCTTAAGTACTTAAGAAGAACTAAGGATGTGTTCCTAATATATGGAGAAGGAGATATGGTAATACGTGTGTATACAGATGCCAGTTTCCAAACAGATAAGGATGACTCTAAATCTCAGTCTGGATACGTATTTACATTGAATGGAGGCGCAATATGTTGGAAGAGTTCCAAACAAGACACCGTAGCGGATTCTACCACGGAAGCGGAATATATCGCAGCTTCGGAAGCAGCAAAGGAAGCAGTCTGGATCAAGAAGTTTGTCTCCGAACTTGGTGTGGCTCCAACCATTGATGAAGCAGTGCCGGTTTACTGCGACAACAATGGAGCTATTGCACAAGCAAAGGAACCAAGGTCTCATCAGCGATCCAAACACGTGCTTCGCCGCTATCATCTGATTAGAGAGATTATAAGTAGGAATGATATACAAATTGAGAAAATTCCCATTGAAAGGAATTTAGCGGATCCTTTAACTAAGGCCTTGCCTCAAAGCAAGTTTGAGGGTTATGTTAGAGCCTGTGGTATTGGATACCGTAGCGATTGGCATTAGGCCAAGTGGGAGTTTGTTAGTGATATGAGAGAAGTGTCCTAAGGCAATCGCCTTATGATTGTAATCAATTACTTTAATAAATGAAAATTCGCTATTTGAGTATACATGTTTGTGTATTTGATTGGGATCTTAAACTCATCTACTGAATGTCCGCAATACAATTCACAGCATAAGAGAATTTGTGATGGGATCACAACTAGTGATTATCTCTACATGTGCAATTGTGAAGTATTGAAAATATCCCTAGTCGATGAATTGATAAATACGGGCACTATCAATTCTGTTGAGACTAGCATGGGTTGTTCTCTAATCAGCTGATTCTCACTGGCTGGTGACATTGGGATGTCCGGAGATAAACATGGATGCTAGTTAAGGGAACTAGTTCATTGGAGTGACTAGCTGTAAAAACTTCATATGGTAATCTACATATAGATATGTCAATGAAGTTCTTACTGCAGCTTAAGTGCGATGTTCCTTTGACTTGCGGTGTTCAAGTCATCTTGGTCATGGAGACTTATACTTTAACATCTTAAGCAAGTATCTCTAAGGAGGTGTGGACCCAGGATGGTTGGGTATAAGCCGAAGTGCCAGAAGATGTTTGAACAGCCTACAAAGGATTCACCACTCCTTGCGAGGAGATGTATACCCAAGGCCTATCGTCGGATTGTTACGCAAAGCCTCTGGCCAGAGCATGACATGTATAGAGTATGAGTCTCTTAAATACATGAGAGTAATTAGAAATCCATTGGACGAGAAAGACATTACTTGGGCTAGGTGTGACGTAGCCAGCCTAGTGGGGACTGACACACATAGACCGTGTCCTGAACCAAGTGGGTATAAGATGGTGAAGGGAATGAGGCACGATTCATTAGAGCTATTGAAGGGTTTCAGAATAATTTCTGAGGTCAACCGTTGATCTTTCGATTAATTGGGGATCATGATGTACTACTAGGTGCCACTCATGATCGTTCTATAATTGATGAATTATAGACGGCCAACATAAATCGAAAGCCTATTTAGTCACACGCACTACGAGTAATCCGAGGGATTTAAAACGAGTTGAAAATTAGATTTTCCGATCAAGAGAAATTAGTCGAATCTGAGTTAATCAGAGGCGCAACGGAAGCTTAAAATGGCTAACTCTTTTGAAGGCTTATTGGGCGAATTAAATGTGTTTAATTCGCGATGGGTTCGGCTCAGTTTGGCCAGCCAAAGAGGGTGCCAACCCTCTTTGGTTGGGCCGGCCACAATATTGGGGGAAATCCAATTTATTTGGTTTAATTAATAAAATAAATCTAGCGCGATTTGTTTTATAAATTGTGGATAAATAAATTTGTATAAAGAAATTTATATAAAGAAATTTATATAAATAAATTTATAGAAATTTATTCTTTTTATGGAAATTAAAATGATCCATGGAATGGTTTATTTTAATTTTATAAAATCAATTATGAATTGATTTTTCCATAATAAGAAAATTTATAAATTTCTTGTAAAATTTATTCCATAATAAAAGGAGAGATGTATTTGTTTTATTATAAAGTTAGTTATAATAAAACTTGGCTTAAACGGAATAATTCATAAGAAAATTTATAGGATAAATTTCTTATGAAAATTTCGTTAAGAGGGAGACTTGGCAAGGAAGAGGCTACTATATAAAGGAACCAAAGGCAAACCTTGAATTCCAATTATTTGAGTGATCAAGAGATTAATTTTCTCGCTCCCTCTCTTAATCTCTCCCTCTCCTTCTCCTTTCCTCCTAGGGCCGGCGCCCCCCTTTGCTCACCCTAGGGCCGGCGTCCACCCCACCTAGGGCCGGCGCACCACCCTCCCCTTCCAAGGGATTGCCGTGAGTTGTCATCACCAAGAAGGAGCCAAAGAAGAAGAAGAAGAAGCGGATCGCATCTCCTTCCTTCCCGGAATTTAGATTCCGTTTCTTGGTGGTTAGTTTCCTTTCTTCTCTCTTGATCTTCTAGTTGTGCCTTTAGAGAATCTAGTAGTTCTCGTAGGCACAAAACTCGTGACTTTGCGAAGTCATCCCGAAGAGAACTCGGCGTGGACGCGAATAGAGGCGGAGCTTCCAAGGGACGCTACGGTTGGATCTCGTCCCTTACTTCGAGTTACGCGAGGTACTAAGTAAATTAGTTTACTTTTCCGCAAAGTTTTAATTTATGATCATGTCCACACATCATAAGGTTGCATGCTAGATACGTGGTTAAAAAATAATTTGAGAAATTATTTTATGCTAATTCTTCCGCTGCACGTAAAATTTTAAAATTTTATGAACCCGTATCCTTGTTAACATGCACCCGGTCCCAACAAAGGTTACTATATAAAGGAACCAAGGCTAGCCTTGAATTCCAATCAATTGAGTAATCAAGTGATCTAGTTGTTCTCTCCCTCTCTCTCTTATTCTCTCCCTCTCTCTTCCCCTTAGGGCCGGTGCCCAACCTAGACCTACTAGGGTCGGCGCACCCTCATCTCCAAGAGTTGGCGTTGAAGGATCGATGTGGCGTGCAGAGGGGAGGGGGGGTGAATGCACTTTTTCCAGATCGTTGAACTCTACACAGATGTTAGCACAGCGGAAATAATATGCAAATGACAAGTAACAATGCTAACACTTTCAGTTACTTGGTATCCACCCAGATGGGTGACTAGTCCAAGGATCCACGCCGCGAGCACCACTTTTCACTATAGAAAAGTCTCCTTTAGGTGGAGAAACCTTCACAGCAAGAGCTTCCTCTTTACAGATGTGAAATTGAGATGAAGGAAGCAAGGAATCACTTTACAATTCGGCAGCACTTCGTTACTGTACGGAACGGTATAGACACGTGTAACGAGGCCACCTTTTATAGGTGAAAAGGACAGATTCGCAGTCTATCCAGACGCCCACCAGTCGACTGCCCCAAGGGCAGTCAACTGGCCCGACATTAAATGCCGGCCAACGGCTAGCAACGGCTAGTGAAAGGCTAGCCAACGGCTAGTTTTTGGGGTATACCAGTCGACTGCCCCAAGGCCAGTCGACTGGTCCGAGGCTGCGAACTCTCTGTGGGTTTTGGCAGTCGACTGCCTCCAGGCCAGTCGACTGCCCTGCCTCCCAGCTCAGCTCTAGCCACTTCAAACCTTCTCCTTCGCGTGTGCCTTCAGGTTTGCTCCCTTGGCTTGCCCCTTGAAGTCCTCTTCCTCTGGCTATCGTCCCTCGGATGCGCACACAAGCCTTCCCTTGGCTTGCCTCCATGCCACCCTTCACGTGTGCCCCTTTGAAGTCCACTTCCCAGCTTGCCCTTGGAGCTATCCTCCCTCGGCTCTAGTCCCTCGGATAGGTCCACCAAGTGTGATTCTCCAAGTCCTGCAAACTCAATCACACAAATCAAATACAACATAACACTCTAACTTTAAACTTATTCGTCCACACATCAAAACCATGATCTTCCAATCATTTAAAAGGGTCGATTGCCTCAACAATCTCCCCCTTTTTGATGTGTGACAATATGTTTAAGTTAGAGATAAATAACAGCAATAGTAATGGCAAAAGATAGCAATTGAAACATTATGAGACATAATAAACCTAAGAGGTAACCTCCCCCTTAACCTATGTCCTCTCCACAGTTTCAATTCTAATCATATTCCAGGTTAAGTTTCCACTTAACAACTTCAATAAGAATGTAAGACATATCCGAACCTAAGAGGTACCTCCCCATTAATCCATTTCTTCTTTTCAGGTTTTAACCTTTCAAGGTCTAAGTTAGACAAAAATACCTAAAACTACCCATTTTAAGTCACGAGTCTAACTTAAACTACCCATTCTCCCCCTTTGACACCATCAAAACGATTGCCTCAAGCAACCAATCCCTGTGGCATCAAGTGGAAGTTTTATGGATTTCTGAATTTTCTTACAGCAGCTGAAAATAGCTGTACCAGTCGACTGCCCATAGGGCAGTCGACTGATACGCTATCAGTCTGAATTTACAGATTTTCTGCCGAAATTTAGAAACTCCCAGAAAATTCCAAAAATTTCCAAAAATTGTAAAATTTTGGGTACATGTTTGAAATGTTATACTTTATCAGGAAAAAATAATAAACCATATAAAATTTCAACCATGCACGTCTTTTGATAAAAACTCAAAACTTTTAAAAAAATACTACATTTTGTATCAACCTTTGAAATCAATTTTGCAAATATGTGACTTTTAAAGGCACGACATAATATGTAAAACATAAAATGATATTCAAAGGTTTAAAATGTCCAACTATGATCTTTGGCAAAGTGTCCATTGATTAAACACTTGCCTCCCCCATAATTGGTCTAGTTTTGATATTTTGATACTTTGAATGGTTCAACAATGTGCCACAAGCACAAGTGAACCAAATGTATCACCCTAATGGATCAAACACCCTTTGTCAAAGCTAATGTGTCCAAGTTCATTCTATAATTCCATAAAACACATTCCAAGGCCTCTTCTTAAGGATGTAAACTCCGATTCGGGGAGAGGCTTGGTAAAAATATCGGCTAGGTTCGACTTTGATTCAACATAGTGTAATTCTATGTCTCCCCTTGCCACATGGTCTCTAATGAAGTGGTGTTTCACTTCAATGTGTTTTGTTCGAGAATGGTGAACCGAATTTTTGGTTAGGTTGATCGTGCTTACATTATCACATAAGACTTTTACTTTGGTGTAATGTAGCTCATAGTCCTCTAAGGTGTGCATGATCCAAAGGAGTTGGGAAACACATCCACCCATTGCCACATATTCTGCTTCCGTAGTTGATAGGGCAACGCATGGTTGTTTCCTACTACTCCAACTAACTAATGAGGACCTAAGAAATTGACACCCTCCACTTGTACTCTTCCTATCTAACTTGCAACCCGCATAGTCCGAGTCGGTGTATCCAATTAGGTCAACATTTGGGGTTCTAGGATACCAAAGTCCGACATTTAGGGTTCCTTTCACATATCTTAGGATCCTTTTGACTACAATTAAATGGGACTCTTTTGCACAAGATTGGTACCTAGCACACATACCTACCGCAAAAAGTATGTCGGGTCTACTAGCGGTTAGGTATAGGAGGCTACCAATCATGCTCCTATATTGTTTAGAGTCTACCATTTTACCTTCAAGATCACTATCCATTTTCACATTGGTTCCTATGGGTGTAGATGCTTCCTTAGCATGTTCTAAACCAAATTTCTTTAGCATCTCCTTAGCATATTTGGTTTGAAACACATGTGTACCTTCATTTGTTTGCTTAACTTGAAGGCCTAAGAAAAAGGTTAACTCTCCTACAAGGCTAATCTCAAATTCATCTTCCATACACTTGATGAATTCTTGTAGGAAGTCATTATTTGTTGACCCAAAGATGATATCGTCTACATAGACTTGGGCAACAAATATGTCCTTATCCTTAGATTTTAGGAACAATGTAGGGTCAATTGTTCCTCTTCTAAACCCCTTAGACACCAAAAATGAAGAAAGCCTCTCATACCAAGCCCGGGGGGCTTGTTTCAATCCATACAAGGCTTTTCTTAATTTGAACACATGTCTTGGAAAGTTAGGGTCCTCAAACCCGGGGGGTTGTTCTACATAAACCTCTTCCTTAATGATCCCATTTAAGAATGCCGACTTCACATCCATTTGATGAAGTGTGAAACCCATGTGAGCGGCATAGGCTAATAGAATTCTAATTGATTCTAATCTAGCTATGAGGGCATAGGTCTCATCATAATCTAATCCCTCAACTTGGTTAAACCCCCTAGCTACCAATCTAGCCTTGTTCCTAGTGATTTTACCTTGGTCATCTAATTTGTTCCTAAAGACCTATCTAGTGGTTACAATGGTACAATCAGTGGGCCTAGGAACCAACTCCCAAACTTCACTCCTCTCAAATTGGTTTAGCTCTTCTTGCATGGCCAAGACCCAATCAACATCTCCCAATGCTTCATCAATTGTCTTGGGTTCTAATTGGGAGATTAGAGCTATTTTGACTAGTTTGATCCCTAAAGTATGACCTAGTCCTCACTCCTTGAGTGACATCACCCACAATTTGGTCAATGGGATGATCATGGTGATGTCTCAAGGATCTAGAGGTTGTGGGTTCATTTAATCCTTCTTCCTCATCCTCTAGTATGTTTCTTACTCCCCCTTGATCATTGCCCTCCAAATGTAGGTCTTGAAGTCTTTGGGCAAGGGGTTGGACTTCTTCTATATCCTTATCAATAGAAGCCTTTCTAGGGTAAGTACTAGTGGTTTCATCAAATTTGACATTTGAGGACTCCTCAATCACCTTTGTCCTCTTGTTGTACACTCTATAACCCCTACTAGTCAATGAATACCCTACCAAGATTCCTTCATCGGCTTTTGACTCAAATTTTCTTAGATCGTCTTTGGTGTTCAAAATGTAAACTTTACATCCGAAGACTCTAAAATAGTGGACTTAGGGTACCCTTCCATTCCAAAGTTCAAAGGGTGTTTTTCCTAAAAACCTATGTACTAACACCCGATTTTGAATATAGCAAGCGGTGTTAACCGCTTTGGCCCAAAGGTAGCTAGGAAGAGAGTATGCATTAAGCATAGTCCTAGCGGCTTCTTGTAGGGCTCGATTCTTCCTCTCAACTACCCCATTTTGTTGAGGAGTTCTAGGGCATGAAAACTCATGCTTGTACCCATTTTCCACACAAAATTGTGTGAAATTAGCGTTTTGGAACTCCCCACCATGGTCACTCCTAATTCGGTTTATTTTGATGTTCTTTTCGTTTTCTACCCTTTTTCCAAATCCTATAAATGTGTCTAGGGTATCATCCTTATGTTTCAAGAAATAGACCCAAGTAAACCTTGAAAAGTCATCTACTATTACTAAGCAATACTTACTCCCTACAAGTGATGGAGTGCTATGGCAATCAAACAAGTCTATATGTAAGAGTTCTAGAGGCAAGGTAGTGGTAATTAAAGTTTTACCTTTGTGTGATGCTTTGGATTGCTTACCCTCTTGGCATGCATCACACAACTTGTTCTTTTCGTATTTGATCATTGGAAGCCCCTTCACCAATTCTTCCTTAGCCACTTTTGCAATGTTCCTCATGTTGACGTGTCCAAGTCTCCAGTGCCATAGCCACCCTTCCTCTTCTTTGGACATGAGACACTTAACAACATTGTTAGTAGCATAAGATAGATCAAGATAATATAAGTTTGCTTCTCTAAACCCTTCTAATATGATAGTGTTTGATTCACATTGTTTTATTACACATTTCTTAGCATGAAATTCTACTCTAAACCCGGCATCACATAATTGACTTACACTCAATAAGTTGAACTTCATATCCTTAATCAAGAGTACTTTATGAATTGAAATAGTGGGAGATACCTCAATTGTGCCCCTACCAATGATCCTTAACTTTCCACTGTTCCCAAAGGAGACCGTTCCTTCTCTTAGGTAGCTAATAGTGGTGAATTTGCTCACATCCCCGGTCATGTGTCTTGAGCATCCACTATCTACTATCCACAAGGTTGGGGCCTCCTTCACCTTTACCTAGACAACATTGAAAACATATTCTTTTGGTACCCATATCTTAGATCCATAAGCATCATTTAAAAATTTCTTAAGCACCAATGCCTTCTTGGTGTTTCCCCTAGCCTCTAATCTCCTAGTTGCACCAATCCTACCGGTAAGTTAAACAAAAGCTACTTCCTTGGTCTTGGGCCTATAACCTAATCCGGCCTTGTTGTATACCGCCCTTTGACTGTTGATAATCATGTCAAGGTTGCTTGATCCTACTTGAAATTTTCTGAGTGCTTTTTGTTAGTGATATGAGAGAAGTGTCCTAAGGCAATCGCCTTATGATTGTAAAACATTTATTTTAATAAATGATAATTCACTATTTGAGTATACATGCTTGTGTATTTGATTGGGATCTTAAACTCATCTACTGAATGTCCGCAATACAACTCACAGCATAAGAGAATTTGTGATGGGATCACAACTAGTGATTATCTCTAAATGTGCAAATGTGAAGTATTGAAAATATCCCTAGTCGATGAATTGATAAATACGGACACTATCATTTCTGTTGAGACTAGCATGGGTTATTCTTTAATCAGCTGATTCTCACTGGCTGGTGACATTGGGATGTCCGGAGATAAACATGGGTGCTAGTTAAGGGAACTAGTTCATTAGAGTGACTAGCTGTAAGACTTCATATGGTAATCTATATAGATATGTCAATGAAGTTCTTACTGCGGCTTAAGTGCGATGTTCCTTTGACTTGCGGTGTTCAAGTCATCTTGGTCATGGAGACTTATACTTTAACATCTTAAGCAAGCATCTCCAAGGAGGTGTGGACCCAGGATGATTGGGTATAAGCCGAAGTGCCCGAAGATGTTTGAACAGCCTACAAAGGATTCACCACTCCTTGCGAGGAGATGTATACCCAGGCCTATCGTCGGATTGTTACTCAAAATCTCTGGCCAGAGTATATCATGTTAAGAGTGCAAGTCTCTTAAATACATGAGAGTAATTAGAAATCCAAAGGATGAGAAAGACATTACTTGGGCTAGGAGTGACGTAGTCAGCCTAGTGGGGACTGACACAAATAGACCGTGTCCTGAACCAAGTGGGTATAAGATGGTGAAGGGAATGGGGCACGATTCATTAGAGCTGCTGAAGGGTTTCAGAATTCTTTTTGAGGTCAACCGTTGATCTTTCGATTAATTGGGGGTCATGATGTACTACTAGGTGCCACTCATGATCGTTCTATAATTTGTTGATTATAGACGGCCAACATAAATCGAAAGCCTATTTAGTCACACGCACTACGAGTAATCCGAGGGATTTAAAACGAGTTAAAAATTGGATTTTCCGATCTAGAGAAATAAGTCGAATATGAATTTATCAGAGGCGCAATGGAAGCTAAAATGGCTAAGTCTTTTGAAGGCTTATTGGGCGAATTAAATGAGTTTAATTCGCGAACGGTTCGGGTTGGTTTGGCCGGCCAAAGAGGGTGCCAAACCTTCTTGAAGTGGCCGGCCACCTATTGGGGAGAAAACCAATTAATTTTGGTTTAATTAATAAAGTAAATCTAGCGCGATTTATTTTATAAATTATGGATAAATAAATTTGTATAAAGAAATTTATATAAATAAATTTATAGAAATTTATTCTTTTTATGGAAGTTAAAATAATCCATGAATTGGTTTATTTTAATTTTATAAAATCAATTATGAATTGATTTTTCCATAATAAGAAAGATTATAAATTTCTTATAAAATTTATTCCATAATAAAAGGAGAGATTAATTAGTTTTATTATAAAGTTAGTTATAATAAACTTGGTTTAAACAGAATAATTCATAAGAGAATTTATAGGATAAATTTCTTATGATAATTAATTAGTTTTATTATAAAGTTAGTTATAATAAAATTCATAAGAGAATTTATAGGATAAATTTCTTATGATAACTAATTAGTTTTATTATAAAGTTAGTTATAATAAAACTTGGTTTAAACGGAATAATTCATAAGAGAATTTATAGGATAAATTTCTTATGATAATTAATTAGTTTTATTATAAAGTTTGTTATAATAAAATTCATAAGAGAATTTNATTCTAATCATATTCCAGGTTAAGTTTCCACTTAACAATATCAATAAGAATGTAAGACATAACCGAACCTAAGAGGTACCTCCCCCTTAATCCATGTCTTCTTTCCAAGTTTTAGCCTTTCAAAGTCTAAGTTAGACAAAATACCTAAAACCACCCATTTTGAATTAAAATTCTAACTAAAGCCACCCATTCTCCCCCTTTGACACCATCAATATGATTGCCTCAAGCAACCAAACCCTATGGCATCAAACCTGAGAATTATGGATTTCTGAATTTTCTCACAGCTTCTGAAAATTTGTGTACCAGTCGACTGCCCATAGGGCAGTTGACTGATATGCTATCAGTCTGAATTTACAGATTTTCTGCCGAAATTCAGAAACTCCCAGAAAATTCCAGAAAATTTCAAAAATTGTAAAATTTTGCGTACATGTTAGAAATATTATACTCTATCAGGGAAAAATATTAAACCATATAAAATTTCAAACATGCACGTCTTTTGATAAAAATCCAAAAGTTTTGAAAAACACTATATTTTGTATCAACCTTTGAAACCAATTATGCAAATATGTGACTTTTAAAGGCATGGTACAGTATGTAAAATATAAAATGGTTTTCAAAGTTTTAAAATGTCCAACTATGATCTTTGGCAAAGTGTCCATTGATTAAACACTTGCCTCCCCCATAGTGGATCTAGTTTTGATATTTTGATACTTTTAATGGTTCAACAATGTGCCACAAGCACAAGTGAGCCAAATGTATCACCCTAATGGATCAAACATCCTTTTTCAAAGCTAATGTGTCCAAGTTCATTCTATACTTCCACAAAACACATTCCAAGGCCTCTTCTTAAGGATGTAAACTCCGATTCGGGAAGAGGCTTGGTAAAGATGTCGGCTAGGTTCGACTTTGATTCAACATAGTGTAATTCTATGTCTCCCCTTGCCACATGGTCTCTAATGAAGTGATGTTTCACTTCAATGTGCTTTGTCCTAGAATGGTGAACCGGATTTTTGGTTAGGTTGATCGTGCTTACATTATCACACAAGACTTTGACCTTGGTGTAATGTAGCTCATAATCCTCTAAGGTGTGCATGATCCAAAGGAGTTGGGAAACACATCCACCCATTGCCACATATTCTGCTTCCGTTGTTGATAGGGCAACGCATGGTTGTTTCCTACTACTCTAACTAACTAATGAGGACCCAAGAAATTGACACCCTCCACTTGTACTCTACCTATCTAACTTGCAACCCGCATAGTCCAAGTCGGTGTATCCAATTAGGTCAACATTTGGGGTTCTAGGATACCAAAGTCCGACATTTAGGGTTCCTTTCACATACCTTAGGATCCTTTTGACTACAATTAGATGGGACTCTTTTGCACAAGATTGGTACCTAGCACACATACCTACCGCAAAGAGTATGTCGGGTCTACTAGCGGTTAGGTATAGGAGGCTACCAATCATGCTCCTATATTGTTTAGAGTCTACCATTTTGCCTTCAAGATCACTATCCATTTTCACATTGGTTCCTATGGGTGTAGATGCTTCCTTAGCATGTTCTAAACCAAATTTCTTTAGCATCTCCTTAGCATATTTGGTTTGAAACACATGTGTACCTTCATTTGTTTGCTTAACTTGAAGGCCTAAGAAAAATGTTAACTCTCCTACAAGGCTCATCTCAAATTCATCTTCCATACATTTGATGAATTCTTGTAGGAAGTCATTATTTGTTGACCCAAAGATGATATCGTCTACATAGACTTGGGCAACAAATATGTCCTTATCCTTAGATTTTAGGAACAATGTAGGGTCTATTGTTCCTCTCCTAAACCCCTTAGACACCAAAAATGAAGAAAGCCTTTCATACCAAGCCCGGGGAGCTTGTTTCAGTCCATACAAGGCTTTCCTTAATTTGTATACGTGTCTTGGATAGTTGGGATCCTCAAATCCGGGGGGTTGCTCTACATAAACCTCTTCCTTAATGATCCCATTAAGGAATGCCGACTTCACATCCATTTGGTGAAGTGTAAAACCCATGTGAGCGGCATAGGCTAGTAGGATTCTAATTGACTCTAGCCTAGCTACGGGGGCATAGGTCTCATCATAATCTAATCCCTCAACTTGGTTAAAGCCCTAGCTACTAATCTAGCCTTGTTTCTAGTGATTTTACCTTGGTCATCTAATTTGTTCCTAAAAACCCATCTAGTGGTCACAATGGTACAATCAGTGGGTCTAGGAACTAGCTCCCATACTTCACTTCTCTCAAATTGGTTTAGCTCTTCTTGCATGGCCAAGACCCAATCAACATCTCCCAATGCTTCATCAATGGTCTTGGGTTCTAATTGGGAGATTAGAGCTATTTGACTAGTTTGATCCCTAAAGTATGACCTAGTCCTCACTCCTTGAGTGACATCACCCACAATTTGGTCAATGGGATGATCATGGTGATGTCTCAAGGGTCTAGAGGTTGTGGGTTCATTTAATCCTTCTTCCTCATCCTCTAGTGTGTTTCTTACTCCCCCTTGATCATTGCCCTCCAAATGTAGGTCTTGAAGTCTTTGGGCAAGGGGTTGGACTTCTTCTATATTCTTATCAATAGAAGCCTTTCTAAGGTAAGTACTAGTGGTTTCATCAAATTTGACATTTGAGGACTCCTCAATCACCTTTGTCCTCTTGTTGTACACTCTATAACCCCTACTAGTTAATGAGTACCCTACTAAGATTCCTTCATCAGCTTTTGACTCAAATTTTCTTAGATCGTCTTTGGTGTTTAAGATGTAAACTTTACATCCGAAGACTCTAAAATAGTGGACTTGGGGTACCCTTCCATTCCAAAGTTCAAAGGGTGTTTTTCCTAAAAACCTATGTACTAACACCCGGTTTTGAATATAGCAAGCGGTGTTAACCGCTTCGGCCCAAAGGTAGCTAGGAAGAGAGTATGAATTAAGCATAGTCCTAGCGGCTTCTTGGAGGGCTCGATTCTTCCTCTCAACTACCCCATTTTGTTGAGGAGTCATAGGGCATGAAAACTCATGTTTGTACCCATTTTCCACACAAAATTGCGTGAAATTAGCGTTTTAGAACTCCCCACCATGGTCACTCCTAATTCGATTTATTTTGATGTTCTTTTCGTTTTCTACCCTTTTACCAAATGCTATAAATGTGTCTAGGGTATCATCCTTATGTTTCAAGAAATAGACCCAAGTAAACCTAGAAAAGTCATCTACTATTACTAAGCAATATTTACTCCCTACAAGTGATGGAGTACTATGGCAATCAAATAAGTCTATATGTAATAGTTCTAAAGGCAATGAAGTAGTAATTAAAGTTTTACCTTTGTGTGATGCTTTGGATTGCTTACCCTCTTGGCATGCATCACACAACTTGTGCTTTTCGTACTTGATCATTGGGAGTCCCTTCACCAATTCTTCCTTGGCTACTCTTGCAATGTTCCTCATGTTGATGTGTCCTAGTCTCCGGTGCTACTACCACCCTTCTTCTTCTTTGGACATGAGACACTTAACAACATTGTTAGTAGCATAAGATAGATCAAGATAATACAAGTTTACTTCTCAAAACCCTTCTAATATGATAGTGTTTGATTCACATTGTTTTATTACGCATTTCTTAGCATGAAATTCTACTCTAAACCCGACATCACATAATTGACTTACACTCAATAAGTTGAACTTCATATCCTTAATCAAGAGTACTTTATGAATTGAAATAATGGGAGATACCTCAATTGTTCCCCTACCAATGATCCTTAACTTTCCACTGTTCCCAAAGGAGACCGTTCCTTCTCTTAGGTAGCTAATAGTAGTGAACTTGCTCACATCCCCGGTCATGTGTCTTGAGCATCCACTATCTACTATCCACAAGGTTGGGGCCTCCTTCACCTTTACCTAGACAACATGGAAAACATATTCTTTTGGTACCCATATCTTAGATCCATAAGCATCATTTAAAAATTTCTTAGGCACCCATGCCTTCTTGGTGTTTCCCCTAGCCTCTAATCTCCTAGATGCACCAACCCTACCAGTAAGTGAAACAAAGGCTACCTCCTTGGTCTTAGGCCTATAACCCAATCCTGCCTTGTTATATACCGCCCTTTGACTGTTGATAATCATGTCAAGGTTGCTTGATCCTACTTGAAATTTTCTGAGTGCTTTTGTGAGGTCATCTACTTGTTTCCTTAATTCCTTATTTTCATTTTCAGTATGTGAGACATGTGAAGAGGTAGAGCTAGCATGCAAATCATTAAGTTTAATAGCTTCTACTCTAAGCATGGCAATTTCTTCCTTAAGATCCTTAATTTTGCTTCTAGCCTTAGCTAGGTCCATGTTAGTGCTAGTAATGATTTTCACTAAAGTAGAAGAGGGTAAGTGGTATACCTCACTTACCGAAGCCTCTGACTCTGATGATGATGAGGTGGAGGAGCTCTCATCTTCACTACTTGAACTCCGTTCATCGTCTGAAGAATCTGAACCATCTTGTGCCATAAGAGCGAAGTGGGAGACTTGCTCTTCTTCTTCCTCTGAGGATGAGGGATCGTCCCAGTCGCCTTGAGGTTGTGGCACTCTTCTCCTTTCCCTTTGACTTTTTCTTGTCACTCTTCTTCTTTTCTTCTTTCTTGTCCTCCCTCTTCTTCAACTGGGGACATTCGTTCTTCATATGTCCCTCTTGGTGACAGTTGTAGCATATGATCTCCTTGGCCTTACCCTTACCTTTGGCCCCTTTCCTAGCATATGATTTGTTAGAAAAACTTTTAAATGCCTTACGAAACTTCCTTACCATAAAGGCCTCTTGGTCACTGTCCATGGAGGCGCTTGACTCCTTCGAGTCTGAGGATGATGAGTAGATCACCTTCTTCTTCTCCTTTCTCCCCCTCTTCTCTTTCTCTGCAACAAACGCAATACCTTTCTCTTTTGCCGAAATATTAGCTTGCTCGTGCAGTTCAAATTCACAAAATAAATCGTCTAATTTAACTAAAGACAGATCCCTAGATACCTTGTAAGCATCAACCATGGATGCCCACAGGGTAGTTCTTGGGAAGGCTTGTAGGACATACCTGACGATATCCCGGTTTTCGACTTTCTCTCCAATCACATGGAGCTCGTTGATCACCTCCTTTACTCTTCCATGCAACTGACTGACGGTCTCGTTGCTCTTCATGGAGAGGGATTGCAATTGGGCCACCAACAAGTCCTTCTTGGCTCGTCTGGACTCGTTTGACCCCTCGTTCAGTTTGATCAACTTGTCCCATAGCTCTTTGGCGCTCTTGAACGGCCCACTTTGTTCAGTTGCTCCTTCGAGAGCCCGCACTGCAGTGTAGTGGTGGCCTTGGCATTTGACTGCGCCCTTTTCATCAATTGTTTGGACCATGTTCTCATAGGAGTAGGATCTCCTCTTCCATCGACGGGCGCCTCGAAACCATCTGCAACACTTATCCAAGTCTCGATGTCATTCATAAGATAGTATTGCATTCTACCTTTCCAGTACGCGAAGTCGTTGCCGTCGAAGAACGGTGGTCGTGCGGTGGAGTATCACTCTTGAAACGCCATTTCAGATGTTCTGGTTGATTGTTAGATCTTCCAAAACGCACCAGCTCTGATACCAACTGAAGGATCGATGTGGCGTGCAGAGGGGGGGGGGTGAATGCACTTTTTCGGATCGTTGAACTCTACACAGATGTTAGCGCAGCGGAAATAATATGCAAAAGACAAATAACAATGCTAACACTTTCAGTTACTTGGTATCCACCCAGATGGGTGACTAGTCCAAGGATCCACGCTGCGAGCACCACTTTTCACTATCGAAAAGTCTCCTTGAGGTGGAGAAACCTTTACAGCAAGAGCTTCCTCTTTACAGATGTAGAAATGAGATGGAGGAAGCAAGGAATCACTTTACAATTCGGCAGCACTTCGTTACTGTACGGAACGGTACAGACATGTGTAACGAGGCCACCTTTTATAGGTGAAAAGGACAGATTCGCAGTCTGTCCAGACGCCCACCAGTCGACTGCCCCAAGGGCTGTCGACTGGCCCAGCAATAAATGCTGGCCAACGGCTAGCAACGGCTAGTGAACAGCTAGCCAACGGCTAGTTTTTGGGGTATACCAGTCGACTGCCCGTAGGCCAGTCGACTGGTCCGAGGCTGCGAACTCTCTGTGGGTTTTGGCAGTCGACTGCCTCCAGGCCAGTCGACTGCCCTGCCTCCCAGCTCAGCTCCAGCTCCTTCAAACCTTCTCCTTCGCGTATGCCTTCAGGTCTGCTCCCTTGGCTTGCCCCTTGAAGTCCTCTTCCTCTAGCTATCGTCCCTCGGATGCGCACACAAGCCTTCCCTTGGCTTGCCTCCATGCCACCCTTCACGTGTGCCCTTTGAAGTCCACTTCCCGGCTTGCCCTTGGAGCTCTCCTCCCTCGGCTCTCGTCCCTCGGATAGGTCCACCAAGTGTGATTCTCCAAGTCCTGCAAACTCAATCACACAAATCAAATACAACATAACACTCTAACTTTAAACCTATTCGCCCACACATCAAAACCATGACCTTCCAATCATTTAAAGGGTCGATTGCCTCAACAGTTTGTTGATAGTGGGTGCTCCAAACATATGATAGGGGATAGATTATTATTCACTACCCTCCAATGCAAAAATAGAGGTAATGTTTCATTTGGTAACAATGGTAGTCTTAAGGTTATAGGAATAGGAGACATTCAAATATCCGAATGTCTTAGAATTAAGAATGTCCTTCTAGTCAAGGGGATGACATTTAATCTCCTAAGTGTTAGTCAATTGTGTGATGCGGGTTACACAATTGATTTTCAATCAAGTCAATGTCTAGTTAGACAACGTGACAACTTTGACATGGTACTAGTAGGCACTAGGATAGATAACATTTACTAAGTTTCATTTAAAAGTGCTACTAATGCTTTTGTTAAGTATTTCATGTCAAGAGAAGATGAATCTACCCTTTGGCACCGGAGACTAGCACATGTGAACATGAAGAATATCCGGAAGTTAGCCAACAAGGGATTAGTTCATGGCTTACTAAGCATCAAGTATGAAAAGGATAAACTTTGTGATGCATGTCAAATGGGTAAGCAAACAAAATCTGCACATAAAGGTAAAAGCACTGTAAGTACTTCTACCGCATTGGATTTACTTCACATGGAGTTGTTTGATTGTAGCACGATTATATCCTTGAATGGTAGTAGATATTATTTTGTTATCATTGATGATTTTACTAGATATACATGGACCTATTTTCTAAAACATAAGGATCAAACCTTAGATGTTTTCATTTCTTTTTTAGAAGAGTTGAAAATGAAAAATCATCAACCATTAAAATAATTAGAAGTGATCATGGAGGTGAATTTCAAAATTAACGATTTTTAGAGTTTTGTCAAGATAGAGGGTATAGACATGAGTTCTCCACTCCTAGAACACCATAGCAAAATGGTGTTGTAGAGAGAAAGAACTGTGTCTTACAAGAGGTTGCACGAAGCATGCTCAATGAGTATTCATTACCGAGTTAGTTATGGGCGGAAGCTGTGAACACAGCTTGCTATGTGCAAAACCGTGTCCTCATACATAGATTTCTAGGAAAGACTCCTCATCAACTTTGGTTTGGAAAACCACCTACGGTTAAACACCTTAGGGTGTTTGGTTGTAAGGTGTTTATTCTAAACACCAAGGACCATCTTGGAAAGTTCACAGCAAAAGCTAATGAAGGGATACTGGTCGGGTACTCCCTCGCTAGCAAAGCTTATCGAGTCTATAACAAGAGATCAAGATTGGTTGAAGAGTCTTCTGATGTTGTCTTTGAAGAAATTCCAAAATCAAATGATCAACCAGAAGAAGGAGTCCAATTCGGACTTAGGAAACTAAGTTTGAATGAAAATCCAAGTGTTGTAGAAGGTGATGAATCAGATGACGGTAAGCCTAGACAACACATAGATCGCCGAATCCTGAGGCTGAGCTTGTATTTAGTGACGCCATCCAAGAAGCACCTCGAACACCAAGGCAAACTAGATTAGCCTCTAGTCATCCCCAAGACCAAATTGTTGGAGATATTCATCATGGGGTTAGGACTAGATCATTCTTTAGAAATGAGGCTAATGAAGTTGCCCTAATTTCCGAAATTGAACCTAGAAAAATTGATGAAACATTAAATGATCCCGATTGAATCATTGCGATGCAAGATAAACTAGGTCAATTCGAAAGAAGTTAAGTTTGAGACTTAGTCCCTAGACCTAAAAAGACCACCATCATTGGAACCAAATGGGTCTTCAAAAATAAATTGAACCATAAGGGAGAAATCATAAGAAACAAGGCACGCTTAGTAGCCAAGGGCTACAGTCAAGTTGAAGGCCTTGATTATGATGAGACCTATGCTCCCGTGGCACGACTATAGTCCATACGATTGATGCTGGCATTTGCAGCACATCGAGGTTTCAAGCTATATCAAATGGATGTCAAATCGGTTTTTCTAAATGGTTTCATAAGAGAAGAGGTCTATGTCGAACAACCTCCGGGGTTTGAGAGTTTCGAATTTCCAAACCACGTGTTCAAACTCAAGAACGCACTTTATGGCCTTAAACAAGCACCCCGAGCTTGGTATGAAAGGTTGTCGACATTTCTTATTGAAAAAGGTTTTGTTAGAGGACAAATAGACCTTACACTATTTCTCCGAAGAGATGGTGATAATATATTTGTAGCCCAAGTGTATGTCGATGACATAATCTGTGGCTCAAACAATAAGGGTTATTTAAATGAATTTATTGGACACATGGAGAGTGAATTTGAGATGAGTCTAGTGGGAGAATTGACTTTCTTCCTTGGACTTGAAATCAAACAAACCCAAGATGGAATCTATGTGCATCAATCAAAATATACTCAAGAAATGCTTCGAAAATTTAACATGAGTGATTCTAAAGAGGTAACCACTCCTATGGCGACAAACACACGCCTAGACAATGATGAGAGTGGTAAACCTGTTGATCTAACTCAATATCGGAGCATGATAGGTAGTCTGCTATACCTCACAGCTAGTCGACCTGATATACTTTTTGCTATGGGGATGTGCGCTAGGTATCAAGTCTGTGCCAAGGAATCTCATCTAATTGCTGTTAAACGAATTTTGAGATACCTTAAAGGCACAATTGGAGTTGGCCTATGGTACCCCCGTACCGAGTCTTTTGACCTAATCGGCTATACCGATTCCGACTATGTCGGATGCAAGTTGGACCGGAAAAGCACAAGTGGGGGCTGCCAATTCTTAGGTTCATCTCTAGTTAGTTGGTCAAGTCGGAAGCAACATTGTGTGGCTCTCTCCACGACCGAGGTAGAATATATCGCCATGGGAGAGAGTGTATCACAATTGTTGTGGATGATACATACTCTAGAGGACTATGGTTTAAGCTATAAGGGAGTGCAAGTGTTGTGTGACAACATTAGCACAATTAACCTAACAAAGAATCCAGTCCATCACTCTAGAACTAAACATATTTAAGTGCGACACCACTTCATTAGAGATCATGTAGCTAGAGGAGATATTGCACTCTCTCATGTAGAGTCCAAATTGAATCTAGCGAACATTTTCACTAAACCACTCCCTGAAAATGAGTTTAGCTTCTTAAGAAGGGAATTGGGAATGTGTCACGCTTCATAGGACTAAAATGCATTCAAAACCCTTCATGATTATTTCAAATTGTTGGGAACAATTGGGTAACTTGGGGACATCTCACACAAACTATAAGGGTTAACAAAACGTTTTTGTTTGCTAGAAATGGGGTGAGATGCTAGGATCAACTTAATTGTTGGATCGAGAAAACCGATAGAGGGGTGGGGGGGGGGGTAAATATCGAAAATCATTTTTCAGAAAATTTAGAGCAAGTACGCAGCAGAAATTAAAAATAACAACACAGAGACACGGTCGATTTTACTTGGTTTGGAGCCTGGGTCGACTCCTACTCCAAGGCCCACGGTCGTTGACCGTTTACTTTGGGCAATTCTATATCAGGCGCAAATAGTTTACAAAAGATTATTACAGAATTAAGTACAGTAAACTTAAATCGCTCTTTTACTGACGTCCGGGGTAGATCGACTTTTTCGGAGCAGCGGGACGTCGTCGGCTCGAGTTGGAAGGATTCTGAGGCGAAGCGCGAGAGCAGAAGAGCGTAGAAGCGTTGATTGGAAGTTGTTGTTGAAGCTTGGGGTCGAGGGCCCTTTATATAGGGCCTGGGGGCGCCCGGGACGTCGGGGGCGCCCCCCCACGTGTCACCCGATCCGTCAATTCCTCGGTCAGCGTCTGATCCCTTTATATTCGGGATCCGCTTTGACCGGGGCGCCCGGAGCGCTGGGGGCGCCCGGATTGACCGGGTCAAACTCTATCCCTTGGCTTCGCGAGGGTGCGCTTCGGCAGCTTGCGCTTGGGGGCACCCGGGGCGCTGGGGGCGCCCGGGAGTTGTACTGTCGAAGCCTGTTTTTGTAACTTGTGTTTTGTGTTCACCATGGGGGCGCCCGGGACACTCCGGGCGCCCTGGTCAGCTGTTGCCTCATTCCTTTGAGGCTCTCTGAGCTGCAAACACACGTTCCTTCGGTCCTGCATCCAGGGTTAGTCCAAAACACAATAAAACAATAAAATATTTATTTATATAGCCTTAGCTGTCTTGGTTCTGACTTTGGATCTCCAAAATGGAGCCCTAGGTCGAACCGACGCCTACTGTTCCCTCGACGAGGAACGCGTCCTCACCTACTCCTCTCGGGAGAGTATACCTGATGCCAACCGCTCCTTTGGTTGGTCTTTTGCCTGGCGATCCTTTGCCAGGTCTTGGATACCGAGCTATCCTTCGCCCAGTGCCTAGCATTCCTTCGCTAGGGCTTCAGTTCCAAGCTGTCCTTCGCCTGGCACCTAGCGGTCCTTCGCTAGGGCTTGGATACTGGCAGTCCTTCGCCAGTTGCCTAGCAGTCCTTCGCTAGGGCTTGGATATTGGCAGTCCTTTGCCAGTTGCCTAGCAGTCCTTCGTTAGGGCTTGGATACTGGCAGTCCTTCGCCAGGTGCCTAGTAATCCTTCGCTAGGGCTTTGTCTCTGCACACTTGAGTAACAACATTAGATCACACACAATACTTAACTTTGAATCCTTTGCCAATATCAAAACAAGGTTCGATATGGTGCTTCCTGCACCAACATTAATTTCTCAAAATGTCAATACATTCCTTGAGAAATTTGGTTGACAAGATAATAATCACTATGGTGACCAAGTATGGGGAAAACCAATGCATAACACATGTGTATTTGGCTTCATGATCATACTTGGACATTCCAATCAAGGAAACTTGATTGGAGACCTTATATGGATACAAACTTGGTTGGAAATTGATTGAATGGTTTTGATTGAGTTTGACATCACCTTGGTGGAGCAAAGTGTTTGTTAAACCCATAAGGACCATTGATCCTTGTTAAAGGATCAATTATAGTCATGAGAACACTTCCAAGATCGATAAACATTCATCAGATCTTATCAGAAATCGTCTGGGAGTCTGAAACTGAAATTTCAGATCTCATCAGGAAAATTCAGGGAGCCTGATCGGTCACTGGACCGATCAGGAGTATGTCTGATCGGTCCAACCGACCGATCCAGCCGATTTATGATATCCCCCTCCAAACTCTCTGTGTGGGCCTGGATCGGTCGACAGACCGATAAGGCACCTTGTGGTGATTGGTCCACAGACCGATCAGGAGGGTCATAGAAAACCTCCCGAACCTACTGTTCGCTGCTTGATCGATTAACCGATCGATCAAGGGCCTGCCTGATCTGTCACACGACTGATCAGGAACAGGCCAGTCCGATCAGACCGGAGCCTGATCGATCTGGGCGCTCTCATATCGAACAGTGATCCGTTCGATCATATTAATTTGTGGTTGGTGGACCGATCCACCAACCTATTAACTCTCTACTCTCTTCATTGCCCAAGCCCTAGCGCCGAATCCCTTCCCCTACTCCTGCATGAGTTCCTGAGAGTTCAGCGAGGAGACTTTGGTTCCCTGCGAGTGTGTGTGCGCAAGCTTCTTCGCCTGAGCTCTTCTCCTTCCCGTGCACGTGCGATCTTCTCTTTGTGCGCGAGAGTTTTTCTTTCTGCGCGAGAGTTCCTGTCGAGCTTCATCGTTTTTCCTCTCGTGAGCAAGTTTTCAAGAAATTGATCACCATCATGGCATCTAAGTAAGCGTTTTTGTTAGTTTTCCTTACAGATCAATTCATAAATTATGAGCTTGTGCTAATCATGATTTTTCTTTTGTGATGCGCGTGCCATTACCATGACCTTCCTTGCCATGTCCCTTCAATTTTACTGATTAAACCTTATCTTACTTGATCAATTCCTTGGTTTTTTTTGACTAATCTGATCAATGTCTTATCTTTATGTTCGCTTTATTATTCTATACCGTGACCAATCCTTTTATTGATCAAACATTGATCTTGTGATTCTTTAATTTGTGACATGATTATCAACTTATATCGTGATCTATCCATGTGCTGCTAAGTGTGCAGGTGACTCAGGGATCATCCAAGGGGAGTCAAACGAAGGCTTTCATTACATCAGATTGGGCAGGTTTCCATCTCAGGTTGCAACGGATGCTGACACTGCTGGAGCTGCTGGCTGGGACTTGTCTGAGGGAAGCTCAGGGGGACCAGGAGAGCTCAAGGGTAGTTGGCTGCTGTAGGTGAGCAGATGGGAGCTGCTGCAGAGGAGCGTGTGACCTGGCGATGGAAGGTGTTAAGCTAAGTAGCGGAGAAGAGCTGTGAAGAGCTTGCTGAGTTCAGTTCTTGCTGCGCGATTAGTTCTCCATCATTGAAAGTTTTGATCCATACTTGTGCGACCTGTTGATCCATCTCTTGAGCAAGAAACCTTGTGATACTTGAGCACTTGGAAGAGAAAAAAGAAGCTTGGTGAGTCCATCAGCGAGAAGACACGAAGAAGGGAGTTCTTGCGTGAGATTTGCGCTGAGTGGAGCTCGGTGAGAAGTTTGCTTGTGTTCTTGAGGTTCTAAGTGCTCAGTAAAATCCTTCTTGTGTTTCCTATACTTATTACATGATGCATCTTGAAACGCTGTGGAGAGGTTACTCCACCGAGAAGGAGGTTGCATGCTATCCGAATTTTCCAGGGCTTGATCTGTCGACGATCAAGGGATCACCCACCTCACGGGCACGCCAAGGGGTAGGGGCAAGTTATCCCCGAACCTTGTAACTCCTCTTTATTAGCGTTTTGTGTTGTTACTTAGTTTCTGCATTTAGTCTCTGTTTTTGGTTTGCTTCCGCTGCTGCCTAACCTCTGAAGTGCAGAAAATTGAAAAGTGTCAAGTTTCGGTGTCTGGCTATATTCACCCCCTCTCTTGCCATCCAAGTTCCAACAAAAGTGACTTAGGAGCGGGAGCAACTCCAGGATCAGAAGGAGGAGTTGTTTGCACGTGCCCAGCTTCTAGAATCCTCCACGAAGGCTCTAGATGATAAGAATAAAAAATAGGAACAGCAGCTAGCTCTAAAAGAATATAACCTAGAGCTAGCGGCCTCCTATGCCTCCGACCTTCAGGAGGGGATCACTCGCGCCCAAGACAAGGCTTCGGCCACCTCCCAGAAACTACAAGAGACCTTGGGTGGCCATGATCGCCTATCCTGGGAGGAGGCAGAATTGAAGACTGCCAAGAAGGAGGTTGAGGCTGAGCTAGAGAAGCAAAAGGTTGACGACGCAGACAGTTAAGACAAGGCAGATTTCAAGGCCAAATTCATGCAGTCTGTTGAGTTTGATGACATCCTGGTCGGGCAGGAATTTAAGCGCCTAAAGCAAGGCTTCAACGGTGATATTAGCCTATTGAAGAAGGCCCAACTACAGTAACCAGACGCAAATCTGAGTGCCTTGAGCGTCAGCCAGGTTTGAGAAGATCTATCACCCGAAGAGTATGAAATATAAAGCTCTTTCCCGACCTAGGCCTTGCCTGTCCTCCGTTTTTCTTTTGCAATTTCTTCCTTTTTTTCTTTCCAAATATACTCATTTGGACTAAAATAAAAACATTACATGCCCCCCGGTCTCGAGTGTCTCGTTTTTCCTTCTCCATGTGTCTTGTTTGTCCCTGTCGTGAGGGGGACGAGATCTGAAGAACAAGAGGTCTTTCCTGACTCTGGGAACAAGTGTAAGATCGTTGTCAGTTGCTAGAGGGGGGTGAATAGCAATTATCGGTTCGTTCTCTACCTACGTTGTTAGTGCACAAGCGGAAATACAATAAAAACTAAACTAAAACTACAAACAACGCTAACAAACCTATTACGTGGTTCGGAGATGAAGACTTCTACTCCACGACAGTCTGTGAGGTGGGCGATCCCTCGATCCTTCGGCAGATCACTCCCCGGGTGCCCTCCAGCTAACTGGCATAGCTCCTTGTGGGTGGAGAAACCTCGCCACAACCTTGAGTACACAATCTGAGCACTTAGACTACTAATGAGCTCTAACCAAGCTCATTTCGTCAAGAGCTCCCAACCCAAACCGAGTTATCTTTAAATAGAACTCAAACTGGAAAACACGCTGGCAGTCGACTGCTCCCATGGCAGCCGACTGCCCCCACTCTGATTCGACCGTTGACAGCCCAACGTTCGAATTCTGGCTACTGACCAGCCGATTGCTCCTAGGGTAGACGACTGGTCCAGGGTCAGAAACCTTCTGTGAGTTTCTGTGTTCGCTGGCAGTCGACTGTTATATCACCAGTCGACTGCCCAGCTTACAAACACACTTCTACTCACTTCGAAGACCCTCCTCCACGCGTGCCTTCAGCTACACTCCCTTGGCTTGCGCCTTGAAATCTTCTTCCACCGGCTATCGTCCCTCGGATGCGCACACAAGCCGTTCCTTGGCTTGCCTCCATGCCACCCTTCACGTGTGCCCTTGAAGTCCACTTCCCGGCTTGCCCTTGGAGTCCACCTCCCTCGACTCTCGTCCCTTCATGACTCTGCTGACTCTTCACTAGCAGCCTTGATTGTTGCCTTCGCACCCTCATCGTCTTCGGCCCTCGTCCCTAAGATGCACACAAGCCTCCAGCATGTCTCTATCCCATCCTTCATGTATGCGTCGAAGTCCGAACCTCTCGGCTCATCATCCCTGCTATACCAAGGTCCCTCGAGTGCACCCAAGCCTCCAGCTTATCTCCATGCCACCCTTCACCATACTGAAGCTGTCCAGCCAAGTCAATATGTGTAAACCTGTAATCCTGCACACTCAATTACACATATTAGATTACAAGGGAAAACCTAACTTAAATTCTTTGCCCAAACATCAATACACATGGTCACTCCGGACCATAGATTGCCTCAACAATCTCCCCCTTTTAAATGTTTGGTAATACATTTAAGTTAGGGAAAACAAATAGTAATAAATAGCAATAACAATACTAAAACAATCATTTGGACTTACATTGCCAAGGCTCCACCTTAGACTTACACCGTCAATGCATATGCAATGCAAACATGGATCCTATCCCAAGGCATCCCACACCTATCCCTCAAAGTTAGAAATTTTCCAAATCGGGCTTTTTAAAACCTATCCCAAGGCTCCCCTACATTGGACTTACAAAGACTTTTTAAGAACCTCTACAAGGTTCCCCTTACGCCAAAAATGGAGCAACCATGCTCCCCCTTCACCTAGGCTCCCCTTAGACCTAGGGTTTCCCGCAAAGGTGTGTTTGGTTTCCCACTTAAACCCAACACTTCTCCCCCTTTGCCTAACATCAAAAAGACTCCAACAATATCCCAATTATTGGATCTTTTAATCCCTAATGATCATAAACAATGTGTACTAGCCCCCCCCCCATACACTTGTTTTACATCATTTGGACCACTTCCTAGCTGCTAATACAAAACTCAGCCCTAACCAGTCGACTGCCCCTCATGGCAGTCGACTGATACTCTGAAAATCAGAATTTCAGCTTTTTGGCCAAATTCCAAAATACGCTAGAAATTTTACAAATCTTCAAAAATTCCTAAATTTTCTAGAGAGGTTTGTGGTACCCATACCTACATGGGAAAAATACACTCAAAAATGTATCTATCACCATTCCTAAATTTGACACAAAACCCAAAACTAGCAAAAAGGTTCACTCAAACCTTGACCAAAAGTCCTAGTTTTGGTTTCCCCTTAATGTCTCTGCCCATGCCAACCCACAATACATCCCTAGCATTAATTTACATGGCATTTATACATCAAAAACTAAACTTCATGCTATATGACCTCAATGTCATATTTCCATGGACGAACCCACATAATCCATGTGCCAAAACCTAATAATTGAGACTCAAGTCTCTCTCCAACTCTTTTAGCACACTCTATGGTCCATCTAGACCTTTAGGAGCACCCCTCCCAAGATCTATTCAACACATATCCCAAAGGCTCCTAAAGCTCCCCCTTGAGCTCTTAGCCTTAGCCACCTCCCTAGGTGACTCAACAAATACTAGACCACACCGGTGTTCCCCCGGTGACTCATGGCCTACAAACTCAACCCTCTTAACCTTGGACCCCTTGTGTTGGTGTAGGCAGCACCTAAGTCAAACCTGGGTTTTGATAATGAAAAAGGGTTCAGAAGTTAAGATGTTATTGTGTTCTAACTGGTTCACTGAGTGTGCAGGAAGAAGTCCTAGGTACACTAGGTAAGAAGTCCTGGCAAAGGGCTGGGCAAAGAAGTCTTAGTCAAGGACTGGGCAAGAAGACCTGACCGAAAGTCTGGGAAAGAAGTCCTGGTCGAGGACTAGGCACGAAGTCCTGGCAAGGGGCTGGGTGTAGGATCGGTGCCGTTGATAGAGGGGGCGGGTGAATATCGACCGTTCGAAATCTTTCAGAAATCTTCGTTCGTAAAACTTATTCAGATCGTTAGTGCAGCGGAAGATAAATAAAGAATAAAACAAAAGCAATACACAATGACACGCGGGATTTATTTACTTGGTTCCCGACCCCCCTGGGTCAGTACGTCCAAGGCCTATGTACTCGGCGTGAGTCCACTATTGGTCTCCTTTCCGAAATTTCCGGAGGCGGAGAAAACCCGTCTTACAGTTGATTTACAAACAGAAAGATAGATAAAATGAATTGCAGAATGTAAATCAAACCAAAACTATTTGTGTCGAAGCGTTTAGCCGATCTGGACCTCCGAAGTGCCGCGCACCTCCTCCTGGAGCCTCCCGGTCGTATAGCCTCGTCTTTAGCGCGTTGTTGTTGGTCAGAATGATTAGAACAGCTCTGGAATGTTGTATATGAAGCTGAGGGGTCGAAGCCCCTTATATAGGCCTCCTGGGGGCACCCTGGACGCTGGGGGCGCCCCGGAAGACTCGGTCAAACTTTATCCCTGCGTCTACCTCACCGCAGCTGATAACAGCTTTGACCAGGGCGCCCCGGATCTTCCGGGCGCCCATCTTGAACCCAGTCAGCGCTTATCCAATGCTTCATCCTCGCAGCAACGAAACTGTGTTGACCAGGGCGCCCTGGTGCATGAGGGCGCCCTGGTGCATGAGGTCGCCCTGGTGCATGAGGGCGCCCTGATGCATGAGGGCGCCCTGGTGCATGAGGGCGCCCTGCTTAGGGCCTCCAACAAGCTTGCTTTGTCTTGGTTCTTGGTACCTGCAATATCCACAAACACAAAGCATAGATACATATAATATTGGTCTTAAGGACTTGGTTCTGACTTCGAATTTGCACGAAACCCTAGGTTGAACCGGCACGAGTTCCTATCCCCTAGAACTCGCCCTTCACCTACTCCTTTCAGGAGACGGTTGCCACCCAGGCCTTCGGGTGGACTTTAACTTAGCTTTCGATTACTCCGGATCTCAAGACGCCCAAACCCTGACCCATCTCTACTCCTGTCCTTAGTCATCGCTCAGCTAAGTTGCTTAGTCCCTTGGACCAAGTCTTCATTTCCTAGCAGTCCTTCGCCAGGTGCCTAGCAGTCCTTCGCTAGGGCTTTTGTTACCAAGCGGTCCTTCTCCTGGTGCCTAGCAATCCTTCGCTAGGTCTTCTATGCCTAGTAGTCCTTCACTAGGTGCCTAGCAGCCCTTCGCTAGGTCTTAGGGTTATAATACCTAGCAGCCCTTCGCTAGGTGCCTAGCAGCCCTTCGCTAGGTCTTGAGGTTTCGATACCTAGCAACCCTTTGCTAGGTGCCCAGCATCCCTTCGCTGGGACTTAGGGTTTCGATGCCTAGATCAACTAGGACTTTTCTTCAGCTAACTTCTCTCTTACTCCCCTTTGTCTGTTCAATGTATCACTGACTTAAGTGTATTGTCAAACATTAAAATACTTAAAGAGGAATATCATTGATGCAACTTGCACCAACAATCTCCCCCTTTTTGATGCTTGACAATAACTTAAGTTAGATTGGTTTAAGGGGCTACTTTACCATCCTTGGGATCAAACTAAAACATGACCTTAGTTTTGTAAAACATTTTGATCAAATGGTCCTTTAGTAAGAATCCCAAAAAAAATTCTAACTTAAGCACACCTCTCCCCCTTTGTCATACATCAAAAAAAACAAAAATACTTGCGCCAACAATGAGAGTATTTTGAAAATGCTTAGCATAAAATTTTGAAGACATAACATAAAACAAATACTTAAGTATTATGAGCTCAGAAAACTTTAGACAATATTTTGAAAAAGAATTTTTGAAGGTACAAATATTTTGAAAGATGATAAGTAATTTTTGAAAAATATAAGTACCTTTGAAAAATGTATTGAGTTTTTGAAAACTAGGTACTTTTGAAAGAATATTAGATTTTACTTGGTTTATTTTCCAGTCTGACACCATCCTGGGAACCTTGTTGACTACAAGGATATTTCCTAAGTGTCCTGAAAATTTTCAGCCCAATAAATATTATTTCAAGAATTTCATGAGTCACAGAATAATAGTATGTAAGTTAATTTTGAAAAATGAAAAAAAAACTTTAAAGTTATAATACTTGATTGGTTTTCTTCCAGTCTGACACAATCATAGGAAACCTTGTTGACTACAAGGACATTTTCCTAAGTGTCCTGGAGGATTTTTCAAACTCAAGATATTATTTCAATTGATCAAAATCAGATGAAGAATAATATATAATTTTTTTAATGATGGCATTTAAAAATAATACTTATGTTTCAACAGGATTTGAAATACGGCATGAAACATTTGAAATATTTAATAATTCTTTTAATTGACCTCCCCCTAACTTACCCAGTCCCAGAAGCTTGTGACCACAAGTACTCTTCCTCTGAGTCTTAAGGATTGATCAGATCAAAAAATAATAATTTCAAGATGATTAAAACTTGTTAGACTCCCCTAATTTGACACGTCTAGATCTTGATCATAAGTGGACCTTTCCTCTGTGTCTTTAGGGTTTATCAAAGTCAAAGAACGATAATTTTTAAGTAGATAATTTTGAAGTCACAATTGGAAGAAGATAATTTGAAAATATGTAATGCAAATAAGGTGCATTTTCGAAAATATTTTAATAAAAAAAAAACACTTGCATCAAACCATTGACTCTATCTAAGTGCCTTAAGGAACTTTAGTGTTGTCCTAAGAGGCTTGTGTCTAATTGAGTGAGTCAAACAAATTTTGAAAAATATATTTTGGAAAATTATAATATATATAATCAAACAGACAAGCATGAATTCCATAAAAACATTATTATGTTGAAGCACTATTTTGAAAATATATTTTTTAAAAAAATATTCTAATGATTTTGAAAAACAATTTTGAAAAACATTTTTCAATTTATTAGTCCTTAACATCTCACCCATTTTAAATATATCAATACAACAAGCATGATTGCCTTATAAGTGTATTGTGAGATGCTTGAATTATTTTTCTTTAATTTATTTTTAATTCTAAGATTTAATTGAAGCTTGTGTTAGATTTGAATTTGACAAGAAGTAACTTGAATTTGAATTTCAAAAATTTGCTTCCAGGTCTTGGCGAGGCACTAGGCCTTCTTTGGCCATAGCCTTATGAGATCATCCACCCTTTCCTTGACAAAACCTTTTAATGAAATTTTATTTTCAAAATTACTTTTTGAAAAATTCTTGTCTAACTAGTTTGGGTCTTGGATCGGTAGCTTCGGCTAGTTTCACCAGTCTAAAGAGACCAAGTATACTTGATCTTATTAGAGTTGGCTTCCCTAACGTACTATCATCTCACCGCCACCCAATACTAGGTTGATCAAGTTTCAATTATTCTTTTTCCTATAGCCGTTCTAATATATGCATAAATTTTAAATATGAATGACATGTCATATATTTTAAAGGAATAGCAAATGCATGTCATGGCAGTTATGCATGAGTCAAACGAGTCAATTAATTTTATTTAAGTTTCTAAAATGTATCAAATTCTCGATTTGATACATGTCGAGTGAACCCGCGAATATGTCAACCCACTTTGACATATTTGATGTTATTAATTTTAATTGTTACACTTTGGGTAAAATTTTATTTTAGTTTGAGTTTAAATTATTTAGGATTTGAAGTTGAGTTAATTGACGTTTGAATTAACTTAATTAAATTTGAATTTAATTTAATTTAATTTAGAATTTAATTTAGAATTTAATTTGGATTAACTTAGATTTAATTAATTTAGATTTAACTTGAATTTAATTAATATTTAATTAAGATTTAATTTGAATTTAATTAATATTTAATTAATTCCAATTTAATTTGAATTAAAAAAATTAAGATTTAATTAACTCGAATTTAATTAAATTTAAAAAAAATTAAGATTTAATTAACTCAAATTTAATTTGAATTTAAATAATTAAGATTTAATTAATTCGAATTTAATTTGAATTTAAATAATTAAGATTTATTCGAATTTAATTGAATTAATTCAAATTTAATTGAATTTATTTGAATTATTTAATTGAATTATTTGAATTTATTTGAATTATTTGAATTTAATTGTATTATTTGAATTAATTCGAATTTAATTGAATTATTTGAATTAATTCGAATTTAATTGAATTATTTGAATTTAATTGAATTATTTGAATTAATTCGAATTTAATTGAATTACTTGAATTTAATTGAATTACTTGAATTTAATTGAATTATTTGAATTAATTCGAATTTAATTGAATTATTTGAATTAATTGAATTATTTGAATTTATTTAATTAAGGTTATAATGATTAATTAATAATTGTGGGTTTAAATTCATCATTTTCATTATTTCAAAAATTTCTTCTTCATTCTTATCTTTCTTTTCAAGTTTTTCTAATAATTTTGATTTATTTGAATTTTTGTAATTTTCATTAATTAGGGCCTTTATCTTAGAAAATTCTATATCCTCCTCAATATTAGATTTTTCAATATTCTCACAGTAGGTGGAGTAAATTGGGCCACTAGTTAAAGTTTTGTAGTAATATTCAATATTATCTATGATTAAGTTATTATCTAGGAGAATTTTAACTTCAAAATTATCCTCAGATATATTTTCAATATTATCTAGATTATGTTTAAGATTTTTATAATTAAATTCTGAATTAATCTTGAGATTTTCAGAATTAACTTCTGAATTATCCTTAAGATATTCAAATTTGAATTCGGATTTATCCTTAGGATTAATTTTGTCTGAATTAAGATTATCAGAATTAATTTTATCAGATAAATTATCAGAATCAGATAAATTATCAGAATCAGATAAATTATCATAATTAATTTTATCAGAATTAATATTTTCAGAATTAATATTTTCAGAATTAATATTTTCAGAATTAATATTAGAAATTTCTGAATTGATATTTCGAATTAAACAATTAATTTCTGATATTTTAGTTGTATTCACATTTTGTAATTTATCATGCAAAATATTTAATCTACTATGCAGTAAATTTATTTTTTCAGAAAAATTAACTGAATTATCTAAGGATAGTGCAGGAAATTGTACAACTTTTGGAATGTAAATCTTACGTACCTTACCCGGACATTTATTTTTGAAATGCTCGTATTTTTCGCACTTGAAGCATCTGATATGGCTTTTGTCCCTCCGGTTTCCTGGCGCTGGTGCCTCCTTCGCCACCGGTGATGTAGACCGAATCTTACGAGTAGGGCACTGGTTTTTGTAGTGCCCTCTCTCCCTGCATGTGAAACAAATAATATGCAATTTAAAATTAGACATAAAAAAAATTGTACCTGATTCACCCCTGGGCTCCCCCTCAATTCCTGGCGTCGTTGCTCCGTCGGCGGTTAGTCCGGTGAATTGCGGCTCGGCTCTGATACCAATTGTAGGACCGGTGTCATCGATAGAGGGGGGGTGAATATCGACCTTGAAGATCTTTCGCGGAAACCCCGTGAAAAACTCGTTCGTTCTAGACTTAGAAAATTAGTAGCGCAGCGGAAAAATAAAAACAGAAAAATAAATGCAGAATAGAAGGACACGCGGGATTTATTTACTTGGTTCCCGACCCCCCTGGGTCAGTACGTCCAAGGCATATGTACTCGGCGTGAGTCCACTATTGGTCTCCTTTCCGGAATTTCCGGAGGCGGAGAAAACCCGTCTTACAGTTTGCAATTACAAAAAGATATTGAAAATTAAAGTGCGGAATAATTAAAAGCAAACCGAACACAAATATGAAACTTGGCCGATCTGGACCTCCGAAGTGCCGCGCACTTCCTCCTGGAGCCTCCCGGTCGTAAAGCCTTTTTTCTAGCGCGTTGTCATCGGTCAGAATGATCAGAATCGCTCTTGGAAGTTGTGTCTGAAGCAGAGGGGTCGAGACCCCTTATAAAGGCCTCCTGGGGGCGCCCTGGACGCTGGGGGCGCCCCGGAAGACTCGGTCAAACCTTATCCTTGCGCCTACCTCGCCGCGGGTGATAAGATCATTGACCAGGGTGCCCTGGACGCTGGGGGCACCCTCATGAGCGCTTATCCTGTGCTTCGGACTCGCAGCAGCGAAGACTGTGTTGACCAGGGCGCCCTGGTGCATGAGGGCGCCCTGCATTAACACTGCAAGGCTGCTTCTTCTGCTTGCTTTGTCTCCGGTTCTTGTTACCTGCAAGATACACAAACACAAAGCATATATGCATATAATATTAAGCTTAAGGACTTGGTTCGGACTTCGGATTTGCACGAAACCCTAGGTCGAACCGGCACGAGTTCCTATCCCCGAGAACTCGCCCTTCACCTACTCCTTTCAGGAGACGGTTGCCACCCAACCCTTCGGGTGGACTTAGCTTCCGATTACTCCGGATCTCGAGACGCCCAAACCCTGACCCGTCTCTACTCCTGTCCTTAGTCATCGCTCAGCTAAGTTACTCAGTCCCTTGGACAAAGACTTCATTACCTAGCAGTCCTTCGCCAGGTGCCTAGCAGCCCTTCGCTAGGTCTTTGTTACCAAGCAGTCCTTCGCCTGGTGCCTAGCAATCCTTCGCTAGGTCTTCTATGCCTAGCATCCCTTCGCTAGGTGCCTAACAGTCCTTCGCTAGGTCTTCTATGCCTAGCATCCCTTCGCTAGGTCTTAGGGTTACGATTCCTAGCAGCCCTTCGCTAGGTGCCAAGCAGCCCTTCGCTAGGTCTTGAGGATTCGATACCTAGCAACCCTTTGCTCGGTGCCCAGCATCCCTTCGCTGGGACTTAGGGTTTCGATGCCTAGCTCAACTAGGACTTTTCTTCAACTAATGTTACTTCTCTCTTACTCCCCTTTGTCTGTTCAATGTATCACTGACTTAAGTGAATTGTCAAACATTAAAACACTTAAAGAGGAACATCATTGATGCAACTTGCACCAACAGACAGGTCCCTACAAAGAAAATTGATTGATTTAGTGTAAATCTAATTATGAATTGGTTCAGTACAGCAAATTCTTATTTATTTCCTTTATTCATGCTATCTGTTTTGATATATGACAAAGGGGGAGAGATAGGAAAGGAGAAAGTAAAATTTTCTTATCTGTTATTCAAAAAGCTTCTTATCTTTTATTCAAAAGGCTTTCAAAATTTTCAAATTTTACCTTTAAGGTTCAAAAATATACTTATCCATTATTTAAAAGCTTAAATTTTTCAAAAAGCTTTCACTTATTCTTGATTCAAAAGCTTAAAGTTTTCAAAATTTTTCCTTTATTCAGAAAGGTTCAAAAATATACTTATCCTTTATTTAAAAGCTTAAACTTTTTGAAGTACTTAAGTTCTTAAAGCTTTCAAAATTTTGCCTAAGTACTCCAGTTTCAAAAGTTCTTAAAGCTTTCAAAATTTTGCCTAAGTACTCCAGTTTCAAAAGTTCTTAAAACTTTCAAAATTTTGCCTAAGTACTCCAGTTTCAAAAGTTCTTAAAGCTTTCAAAATTTTGCCTAAGAACTCTAGTTTCAAAATTTCTTAAAGCTTTCAAAATGTTGCTAAGTACTCTAGCTTCAAGATTTTTACTCAAGCTTTCAAAATTTTCCTAAGTACTCTAGCCTTTCAAAAGTTTCTTACTTAAGCTTGTCAAAATTTTTTTTAAGTACTCTAAAGCTTAAGTTTTTCAAAACTGTATTAAAACTGAAATTCTTACTTAAGCTAACATTTTCAAAAAGGTTTCAAGTACAAGTAAAGTTTTTTTTACCCCACGAATTTTTGAAAAAAACTAGGGGGAGATTCCTTCCAGGGGGAGGGAACAAAAGTTAAAACTTTTTTATGTTTGCTTAAACTTAACTTTTTGAACTAGGGTTGCCATAAATCAAAAAGGGGGAGATTGTTGGTGCAGAATGCACCCAAGTCAAACCCGTGTTTTGATAATGGCAACATAGGTCAAAAGTTAAGTCTTTCTTGTTTTCTAACAAGTTAATCTAGTGTGCAGGAATAGCCCTAGCGAAGGACTGTTAGGCACTGGCAAAGGAATGCCAGGAAAGAAAGCCCTAGCGAAGGATTGCTAGGCAACTGGTGAAGGACTGCCAGTATCAAGCCCTAGCGAAGGACTGCTAGGCTCCAGGCGAAGGACAGCCTGGGACTGAAGCCCTAGCGAAGGACTGCTAGGCAACTGGCGAAGGACTGCCAGTTTACAAGACCTGACAAAGGACCGTCAGGCAAAAGTCCAACCAGAGGAACGGTTGGCATCAGGTAAATTCTCCCGAGAGGAGTAGGTGAGGACGCGTTCCCCGTCGAGGGAACAGTAGGCGTCGGTTCGACCTAGGACTCCATTTTGGAGACCAAAGTCAGAACCAAGACAGCTAAGGCTGTATACACAAATATTTTATTGCTTTATTGTGTTTTGGACTAACCCTGGATGCAGGACCAAAGGAAGGAGTGTCTGCAGCTCAGATAGCCTCAAAGGAATGAGGTATTAGCTGAGTAGGGCGCCCGGAGTGTCCCGGGCGCCCCCAAGGTGCATACAAAACAAAACAAAGTAAAAAGGGTTCGAATACATACTGGGCCGGGTGCCCCCGTGCTCCCGGGCGCCCCCGCTGCTCCCGGGCGCCCCCTGCGCTGCGGGCGCCCCCATGCGCATCCTCGAACCCGAACCCCTCGAAGCCAAGGAGATAGGACTTTGACCTGGTCAATCCGAGCGCCCCGAGCGCTCCGGGCGCCCCGGTCAAAGCGGATCCAGAGGATAGACGCTGACCGAGACCTCTGCGGATCAAAGGCCACGTGGGGGGCGCCCCCGACGTCCCGGGCACCCCCAGGCCCTATGTAAAGGACCTTCGACCAAGGCCTCAGGACATCAATTCTCTCAACGCCCCAAAGATCTTCTACGCTCGTGCCTTGCTCCGGAAACACTCCAACTCGAGCCGACGACGTCCCGCTGCCCTGAAAGAGTCAATCCACTCCGGACGTCGGTAACGAAGATCGAATTTTTTATTACTATTGTTAGTGCACTTACTTGTAATAAATTATTTTAACTGTTTTGCGCGTATATAGAATTGCCCAAAGTAAACGGTCAACGACCGTGGGTCTTGGAGTAGGAGTCGACATAGGCTCCGAACCAAGTAAATCGACTGTGTCTTTGTGCTGTGATTGTTTTTATTATATTTCCGCTGCGTACGTGCTCTTTACGAAAATCCTAAGGATTATCGATATTCACCCCCCTCTATCGGTTTTCTCGAACCAACATATATCAGTAGACAGGGTTGAGCCAGGAGATGAGATTTTGGGTGCCGAAACCTCTAATCTTGCTGTATCACCAATGCTATAGGAGTGGTTTAGGTATATCAGTGAGTTTTGAGCAAAACTCACTGATGGACCTACCATATTTGGAATTCTGAAAACTCTATATCAGTAGACAGGGTTGAGCTAGGAGATGAGATTTTGGGTGCCGAAACCTCTAATCTTGCTGTTTCACCAATGCTATAGGAGTGGTTTAGGTATATCAGTGAATTTTGAGCAAAACTCACTGATGGACCTACCATATTTGGAATTCTGAAAACTCTATATCAATAGACAGGGTTGAGCTAGGAGATGGGATTTTGGGTGCCCAAACATCTAATCTTGCTGTATCACCAATGCTATAGGAGTGGTTTAGGTATATCAGTGAGTTTTGAGCAGAACTCACTGATGGACCTACCATATTTGGAATTCAGAAAATCCTATATCAGTAGACAGGGTTGAGCTAGGAGATGAGATTTTGGGTGCCGAAACCTCTAATCTAGCTGTATCACCAATGCTATAGGAGTGGTTTAGGTATTTCAGTGAGTTTTGAGCAAAACTCACTGATGGACCTACCATATTTGGAATTCTGAAAATTCTATATCAGTAGATAGGGTTGAGCTAGGAGATGAGATTTTGGGTGCCATCTTGCTGTTTCGCCAATGCTATAGGAGTGGTTTAGGTATATCAGTGAGTTTTGAGCAAAACTCACTGATGGACCTAGCATATTTGGAATTCTGAAAACTCTATATCAGTAGACAGGGTTGAACTAGGAGATGAGATTTTGGGTGTCGAAATCTCTAATCTTGCTGTTTCACCAATGCTATAGGTGTGGTTTAGGTATATCAGTGAGTTTTGAGCAAAACTTACTGATGGACCTACCATATTTGGAATTCTGAAAACTCTATATCAGTAGACAGGGTTGAGCTAGGAGATGAGATTTTGGGTGCCGAAACCTCTAATCTTGCTGTTTCACCAATGCTATAGGAGTGATTTAGGTATATCAGTGAGTTTTGAGCAAAACTCACTGATGGACCTACCATATTTGGAATTCTGAAAACTCTATATCAGTAGACAGGGTTGAGCTAGGAGATGGGATTTTGGGTGCCCAAACATCTAATCTTACTGTATCACCAATGCTATAGGAGTGGTTTAGGTATATCAGTGAGTTTTGAGCAAAACTCACTGATTGTCCTACCATATTTGGAATTCTGAAAACCCTATATCAGTAGACAGGGTTGAGCTAAGAGATGAGATTTTGGGTGCCAAAATCTCTAATCTTGCTGTATCAACAATGCTATAGGAGTGGTTTAGGTATATCAGTGAGTTTTGACCAAAACTCACTGATGGACCTACCATATTTGGAATTTTGAAAACTCTATATCAGTAGACAGGGTTGAGCTAGGAGATGAGATTTTGGGTGCCAAAACCTCTAATCTTGCTGTTTCACCAATGTTATAGGAGTGGTTTAGGTATTTCAGTGAGTTTTGAGCAAAACTTACTGATGGACCTACCATATTTGGAATTCTGAAAACTCTATATCAGTAGACAGGGTTGAGCTAGGAGATGAGATTTTGGGTGTCGAAACCTCTAATCTTGCTGTTTCACCAATGCTATAGGAGTGGTTTAGGTATATCAGTGAGTTTTGAGCAAAACTCACTAATGGACCTACCATATTTGGAATTCTGAAAACTCTATATCAGTAGACAGGGTTGAGCTAGGAGATGAGATTTTGGGTGCCGAAACCTCTAATCTTGCTGTTTCACCAATGCTATAGAAGTGGTTTAGGTATATTAGTGAGTTTTGAGCAAAACTCACTGATAGACTTACCATATTTGGAATTCTGAAAACTCTATATCAGTAGAAAGGGTTGAGCTTGGAGATGAGATTTTGGGTGCCCAAACATCTAATCTTGCTGTATCACAAATGCTATAGTAGTGGTTTAGGTATATCAGTGAGTTTTGAGCAAAACTCACTGGTGGACCTACCATATTTTTGTAATTCTGAAAACCTTATATCAGTAGACAGGGTTGAGCTAGGAGATGAGATTTTGGGTGCCGAAACCTCTAATCTTGCTGTATCACCAATGCTATAGGAGTGGTTTAAGTATATCAGCGAGTTTTGAGCAAAACTCACTGATGGACCTACCATATTTGGAATTCTGAAAACTCTATATCAGTAGACAGGGTTGAGTTAGGAGATGAGATTTTGGGTGCCGAAACCTCTAATCTTCCTTTATCACCAATGCTAAAGGAGTGGTTTAGGTATATCAGTGAGTTTTGAGCAAAACTCACTGATAGACCTACCATATTTGGAATTCTGAAAACTCTATATCATTGGTGATACAACAAGATTAGATATTTCGGCACCCAAAATCTCATCTCCTAGACCACTCCTATTAGATGTTTCGGCACCTAAACTTACTGATATACCTAATCTACTCCTATATAATATGTAATTATATATTAAACATTTTTATAAATTTTTTTTTTATATCAATGATGGAGGGCCTGAAGTCGGATGACTTCAGGCCCCAGGGCACTGAAAATTTTTTAATTTTAAAAATATTTTTTATATTTAATTATTATTTATTAAATTAATTATTTATAGGATCTAAAGTTATTTGACTTCAGACCCTCTTGGGATGACTTCAGGCCCTGTGTTTGAATATGAAATTAAGTGCTTTGATACGTTTTTTATATATTAATATATTTTTAAAATAGAAAAAACAATTTGGATCCACGTCGGGCCTGAATCAAAAGATTTCAGGCCCAATGTGAGCCTGAAATAAAAAATTTCAGGCCCACGCTGGGCCTGAAATATTTTTATTTCAGGTCCAGCGTGGGCCTGAAATAATTTATTTCAGGCCCAGCGTGGGCCTGAAATCAACAGATTTCAGGCCCACGCTCTTTCTTTTCAATTTTTTTTACATTAATGAATTTATTAAATATTATTTAATATATTAATTTCTATTAATTAATTATAAAAATTATTTATTTATATTTTTAAATAAGTTAGATGATATAATTACTATAGACCTTATATTTTTTTTTTCAATTACTGTAGGCCTTACATTAGAAATTTCTATTTGCATGCGTGCACATTAGGATAAAAATTATTTATTTATATTTTTTCAATTACTGTAGACCTTATGTTTTTTTTAGTGCCGATTCTAAATATATTATTTTAAAATAAAAATATGAAACATCACGTGCTGGCGTCTCGGAATTTGTTATTGAGAGAGAAAGAGAAAGGCAGTGCATAATAGGAGGGGTATAAGAGGAAGTTCACTAAAATTAGTGCGTCTTTTGGTGAAAATGAAACCATGGGACGCCTTTTGGTAAATACCAATTTTTGGGTGCGCCTTTTGGTAAATTGCCCTTTAGTAAACAAGATATAGAGAAAACATTAAAAAAAAATTGACTAGTGCGTAGTAGAATAACAAACATCTAAACAGTTACGATAATTTATCAAAAAACGCACCTGAGAATTGATATTTACCAAAAGGCATATCATGATTTCATTTTTATCAAACGGCGTATTTGTAGGACCGATGCACGTGAGAGGGGGAGGGTGAATCACGTGACTTTTAAAATCTTCGTTATAAAATCAGAGTCGATAGAAAATTGTACGATGCCTTTTATAATGTGCGCAGCGGAAAAATTAAAACGATATGCGAAAGCGAAAAATAATAAAAAAAATTACACGAGGAGTTTTACTTCGTTTGGAGCCTTCGCCGACTCCTACTCGAAGGCCCAGGTTCCTTGAACCTTTCCTGTGGGCAATCCACTAAAAACCTCTACCGATAAACTACCGATAGAGTGATTCGAATACAAGATTGGGCGGAAGTGTAACAGCCCTACACTTCCCCCTTAAATAATTTAAGTGCAGAAAAAAAATTCATTCCCCAACACTTAGATTTATCTGAAGCAGCTTGGGTGTTGGGAGCGATCTTCCAGCAGCGGTCGGACAGCGTCGAGTTAAAGCACAAACCGCAGCAGAGGAGCGTGGAAGCAAGAGAGCGTCAAAGCTTGAACCAGAATCAAATTTTCTTGTCTGTTAGAGGGCTTGCTTGCTTCTATTTATAGTGCCTCGATGCATGATCTTCTCAGCTCAAATTTTATCCATCAACAAGATAAAATAAAAAAAAGATAATGTTTCTATCCTTTGCTTCAATTAAGAAAATAATTTAAATAAAATATAAATACAGAATATTGAAAAGTTAACCGAGAGGTTTTATCCTCTTACAATTTTAATTAATAATTTAAAAGGAGATTTTATCCTTCCAGCTAAGCTTTACGTGAGAATTTTAAGCATTAGTAGGAATAATTTTATTCTCTAAAAAGAAGGAAATACGAATAATTTAAATGATAATTTATCCTCCACCAAGGCTTTAGATAAGGAATAATTTTATAAAATTCAACTACAAAATTCTAATTAAATAAATTCTATAAAAATAGAGTTAATGCATTTAGAATCTAATTAAATAAATTCTGTAAAATAGAGTTAATGCATTTAGAATCTAATTAAATAAATTCTGTAAAATAGAGTTAATGCATTTAGAGTTAATTAGACCCCGTCCAAACCTGGATAAGGATCTAACCAGGACTCAACCGAGGTCACCAAAATGAGACTAAGTTGGACCGCGCCTACAGTCCTAAAATAGGACCCGTCCTCACTGGTTCGCTCCTCCAGTGACTTACCTCACTTACCTCGTGCAGCTCTACTCAACTTCTTAACCCACTAGGTCTTCCTGCCAGGGCTCAACCACTCTGGTCTTTTTGCCAAGTTTCAACCAACTTGGGCTTCAGCCAGTTGTCAAGCCCCGTGAACCCAACTGGACTTCTCGCTAGGACTCAACCACCCTGGACTTCCCGCCAGGACTCAACCACCCTGGACTTCAGCCTGGTGTCAGGTCCTAAGTCTTTCAACCCTGCACACTTAGTAAAGAGGTCAAAACCAAAAGCAAGTCTAGCTTTAACCTATTTGTCATTCATCAAAACTCAGGTTTAACTATTAGTGCAAATTGCACCAACAGTATTCATTTTAGTGAACTTTCTTTTATACTCCTTCCGCTAAAAATAACATTTCTCTTTCTCTTTCTCAGTAATAAATCTCGAGGTAACTGAATCTGCTTTTTCAGATTTGTCATTTTAAAATAATATATTTAGGAATCGGCTAAAAAACGTAAGGTAAAGAAAGAAAAATTATTTCCATTAACAGAAAACTCTTTTCGAACATGATTTTAAAAATCTAAAGTGATGATTTTTTATATTTGATAAATATAAATTAACATATTAAATAATATTTAATAAATATATTAATATAGAAAAAAACTTGAAATTTAAAAAGCCTGAAATCTTTTAATTTCAGACCCAGCGTGGGCCTGAAATCAAAATATTTCAGGCCCAACGTGGGCCTGAAATAAAAGATTTCAGGCCCTGTGTGGGCCTGAAATAGAAATATTTCAGGCTCAGCGTGAGCCTAAAACAAATGATTTTAGGCCTTGCTCAGGGCCTGAAATCAAATGATTTCAGGCCCTGCGTCGACCTGAAATCATGTGTTATGATAGGGTTTTTTACGTAGGCCTGAAACATAAAGAAACATCTCTTTATATTTTTGAAATCACAATAAAAATCACTGAGAAAGACTACCTTACGTGAGACAGTTTAATTAATATAAAATGTGAATTATATTAAAAACGAACTTATATATATATATATCTATATATATATATATAGAGAGAGAGAATTGTTATAATGCGCCCCAAACAGTGCATGCCCATGCGCTCCTCTTTTTTTTATTAGAAATTAACATTTTCTCTGTTAATTATTTTAATTAATTTTTATTTTTTTTCCTCTTTCGCCTCGCTCGTCTTCTTCCTTGCGCGACAGCGGTCGACGGCAACGGGCGGCGACGACGGGCGACGTGCGACGGTGGCCGGAGGCGGCGATGGCGACACCAATGCACCTCACTCGTCTTCTTCCTTGGCGCGACAGCGGGCGACGACGACGGGCGACGGTTTCGACTGCGCTGGTGTCGCCGCCTCCGGCCAACGTCGCCGTTTTCGACTAACGTCGCCACCTCCATTTGTCATCACCGCCTGTCCCCATCGCCAGTCGCCCCCGTCGCCCGTCGCCGTCGCGCCAAGGAAGAAGACGAGCGGAGAGGAGAGAAAAAAAATAAAAATGAATAAAAAAATATTAAACAGAGGAAATGTTTAATTTCTAAAAAAAAGAGAAAATCGCTCGAGCGCGCAGGGGCGCGCATAGCTTGGTAGCGTATGATATCAATCTCATATATATATATATATATATATATATATATATATATCGATTCCTATATATAAAGAAAAAACAACTTCAACAGTAGGGCATGAAATCTTTGATTTCAGGCCCTAAATGATTATATAAAATTAATAAATATAAAAAAATAATTAATTGAGATAATAATATATATTGATCTGTAAAATTAAAGATATAAGGATGATTTACTAAAACAAGTTATGATTCTACATTATTATTGTATCGTTCTGTGCCAACTGATACAGTATGAGAACATCAGTGGGTTTTGGTGAAAACTCACTGATAGACCTAAAAAACTCCTATTGCAACATAATTTATAATCATTAGAAGTTTGGACACCAAAAATACCATCTCCTAGCTCAACTCTAACTATTGATATTGGGTTTTGAGAAATCCAAATATCCTATGTCCATCAGTGGATTTTGGTGAAAACCCACTGATACACTTAAAAACCTCCTATTGCAACATAATTTATAATCATTAGAAGTTTGGATACCAAAAATACCATCTCCTAGAACTATTGATATTTTTATTTAATTTAATAAATCATAATTAAATATTATAAAAAATATTTTTAAAATTAAAAAATTTTAGAAGGAGGGCCTGAACACCTAAGGAGGTGGTATTTTCTAAATTTTTTTAATTTTAAAAATATTTTTTTATAATATTTAATTATGATTTATTAAATTAAATAAAAATATCAATAGTTCTAGGAGATGATATTTTTGGTGTCCAAACTTCTAATGATTATAAATTATGTTGCAATAGGAGTTTTTAGGTCTATCAGTGGGTTTTCACCAAAATCCACTGATGGACCTAGGATATTTGGATTTCTCAAAACCCAATATCAATAGTTAGAGTTGAGCTAGGAGATGATATTTTTGGTGTCCAAACTTCTAATGATTATAAATTATATTGCAATAGGAGATTTTAGGTGTATCAGTGGGTTTTCACCAAAACCCACTGATGGACCTAAGATATTTGGATTTCTCAAAACCCAATATCAATAGTTAGAGTTGAGCTAGGAGATGGTATTTTTGGTGTCCAAACTTCTAATGATTATAAATTATGTTGCAGTAGGAGGTTTTTAGGTGTATCAGTGGGTTTTCACCAAAACCCATTGATGGACCTAGGATATTTGGATTTCTCAAAACCTAATATCAATAGTTAGAGTTGAGATAAGAGATAATGTTTTTGGTGTCCAAACTTTTAATGATTATAAATTATGTTGCAATAAGAGTTTTATAGGTTTATCAGCGGGTTTTCACCAAAACCCACTGATGTTCTCATATTGTATCAGTTGACACAGAACGATATAACAATAATGTAGAATCATAGCTTGTTTTAGTAAATCATCCTTATATCTTTAATTTTGCTGATCAATATATATTATTATCTCTATTAATTATTTTTTTTATATTTATTAATTTTATATAATCATGCAGGGCCTGAAATCAAAGATTTCAGGCCCTGCTGTTGAAGTTGCTTTTTCTTTATATATATATATATATATCGTTTTTAATATAATGTACGTTTTATATTAATTAGATGTACGTTTTATATTAATTAGAATGTCTCACGTAAGGTAGTCTTTCTCAATGATTTTTATTATGATTTCAAAAATATAAAGAGATGTTTTTTTATTTTTCAGGCCTACGTAAAAAACCTTATCATAACACATGATTTCAGGCCGACGCAGGGCCTGAAATCTTTTGTTTCAGGCCCACGCTGGACCTGAAATATTTCTATTTCTGACCCACGCTGAGCCTGAAATCTTTCTATTTCATGCCCATGCTGGACCTGAAATAAAAGATTTCAAGCCCACGCTGGGCCTGAAATCTTTTATTTCAGGCCCACACTGGGCCTTAAATCTTTTACTTCAGGCCCACGCCCGATTCTTTGACTTTGGCCGGGTCGATCGCGCGTCCGACACTGAATCCATATATATATATATATATATATGTCTGGCATCCAATCCAAGTATATATTTTAATCCCATTTAATTAAGTTGAATCGTACGTTATCGTTCTCGACTTAAAATGGCATTTTGGTTACTCAAGCTTGAACATTGCGTGAGCAATGGTGTCACTGTCCGTTTGTCTTTCTCCTGATCGAACAAACTATATATTCTTTAGCCGTCAGTGGAAAATGAACCTGGCAAAAGAACAGGTAGCTAGGTAGGAAGAATATATAACACCGAAAAGAACGTATAGAATTGCTTGCCTTCTCTTCACACCTTTATATCCCTTAATTAATTAAGTTCTCTTTCAATGGATCATATTTATTCATATATAGCTAGCTGAGGTCGTGCGACCACGCTGGGCCTGAAATCTTTTGATTTCAGGCTCACGCTGAATCTGAAATCAAAAGATTTCAGTCCTTTTTAATTTCAAGTCTTTTTTATATATTAATATATTTATTAAATATTATTTAATATATTAATTTATATTAATTAAATATAAAAAATCATTACTTTATATTTTTAAAATCATGTTGAAAGAGAGCTTTCTGTTAATGGAAATAATTTTTCTTTTTTTATCTTACGTTTTTTAGCCGATTCCTAAATATATTATTTTAAAATGACAAATCTGAAAAAGCAGATTCAGTTGTCTCGGGATTTGTTACTGAGAAAGAGAAAAAGAAAGAGAAAGGCTATTTTTAACGGAAGGGATATAAAAGAAAGTTCACTAAAATGAATACGCCTTTGGTAAAAATGAAATCATGATACATCTTTTGATAAATATCAATTCTCAGGTGCGCTCTTTGGTAAATTGCTGAAACGGTTATGTAAAACCAGATATGAGAATTGAAGTGATGGCTATCATAATACTCATATAGACTATACAGCAAAACATGCATACTTGCTTTGAAACCACTATTAAGTCATATACGCTGATGAGGAAGGATCTCATCCACAACTTGGCCAACCTTTTGATGAAAAAAAGGGGTGTGTCAGTTCAGATTTAACATGCTGAAATTAAAGAGCTTCAACTGTATACAAATACAACAAATATTTTTTTAATAAAAAACAAGACCTTATTGAAATGCTCATACTACTTGTTACCCAAGCCAAAAACAGTGTATTGAAGATTATTGAGCCACTTTCCCTCCTCCTCACCCTATCAATCGGCAAACCATCAAACACAACATCAGACATTAGCAGCCAGAAGATAACCTAAAGAATTGGCTTTCTCTACTTAATTAAGTTTTGGCCTCAGTAAACCATTTGTAGAAGCGAGCAACATTATCAGTGGTTTTCCCATCTCCATACCTGTAGTTTTCAAACAGAACATGGTCGAAGAACATCTAGGAAAGGAACACATCGTAGCTAAGAAAAACAATGCAAAATTCTCTTTCTTCGTCTTCTCTTCATATTCATCATCATAGGCAGCATAATCATCCTGGCAGACATCCCAATACTCAAATCATGTATCGCAGGAATACTCTTACGAGATCGCCGACTATAAAGGTTGCTTTCGGATAACAAGCTTTGGCTTCCTCCGCAAGCGCCTATCTCATAAACAGACAAAAGAATAAGACAAGAGGGTTACAGGAGATGCGAAATTTCCAAAGATTCTCATGAGCCACAAAGAAACCAAAACCTTGGCGAACCCCACAGTGGTGCTGGACTGCGTGCCGAAGAACACAACGACCTTCTTCTTCCTGTCGTCCTCCGCATCCACGTCGCGGCCCGTCTTCACTGACAAATGCTTCGGCGGCCCGACCTTTCCTCCCGGGATCCGGGCCTCCGGCGGCGATCTGTCGGCGCCAAGGAGGAAGGAGAAGAAGAGATCGAATGGCGACGGCTTCTCCAGCACCGATTCCATGGTCATCGTCATCGCCCTTCAGATGTTGACCAAGTGTGAGGGATTGAGGGTTACGGATTGGTACATTCATAGGTAATATTTTTCAAAAAGCGTTATCATTGAAAAAAAACACTAAGGGGGCGTTTCGTTCAAATTTGTTAATCAAAATGGTAATAGAATTCATTAAGAGATAAATGAAAATGAGAATCATGATTTCATTAGTAATGTTTGGTTCAAATCCTGGAATGAAAATTATTGTCATTGATGATGTTTGATTCAGTTTAACTTTAGTAATGGGAATCCATAAAAATTTTAAAGTTACCTAAAATAATATAATTATTACAAAATAGAGAAAGTAAAATAAAATGAGCTAAGAGAGAAATTAGAAAAATATAGAGAGAAATTATGAGAAGTAAGGTAAAAAAAAGAAATTAGAAGAAAAAATAGGAGAAAATACAATAATAGAAAAAATAAAGATAAAAAGTAGAGAGAAAAAATAAGATAAGATAGATGTGATAAAAAATAGAGAGAGAAATCATTAAAAAAAAATTATAGAGAAAAAAATAAGATGAGAGAGATAGAAAAAATGATATAGAAAATGTAGAGAGAGAAAGTGATAGTAGATATAGAGAAAAGTAAAAAATAAATATAGATAAATTATGATAAGAGAGGTATAGAGAGAAAGTAATATTAAATATATATAGAGAGAAAATGAGATGAGAGAGGTAGAGAGAGAGTGATATAGAAAATGTAGAGAGAGAAAGTAATATAGAAAATATAGAGAAAAAGTAAAAAATAAAGATAGATAAATTATAATAAGAGAGGTAGAGAGAGAAAGTGATATTGAAAATATATAGAGAGAAAGTAAGATGAGAGGGTAGAGAGAGAAAGTGATATATGAAATATACAGAAAAAATGAAAAATAATTATAAATAAATTATGATAAGAGAGGTAGAGAGAGAAAGTGATTATCAAAATATACAGAGAGAGAATGAGATGAGAAAGGTAGAGAGAAAAAGTGATATAGAAAATATAGAGAGAGAAAGTGATATAGAAAATATAGAAAAAAAGTGATATAGAAAATATAAAAAAAAAGTGAAAAATTAAGATAGATAAATTATAATAAGAGAGGTAAAGAGAGAAAGTAATATTGAAAATATATAAAGAGAAAATGAGATCAGATAGGTAGAGAGAGAAAATAATAAAAAATGTAGAGAGAGAGAAAAATAAATATGTAGAGAGAAATTTTAAAATTTAGAGAGAGAAAGTAAAATGAGATAATATGAAAATAAATAGTAAAATAAAAAATATAAAATAAAAAAAAAGTGTTTTGGATATATGAAAAGGAAGGAATGATTGAGGAATTTGATTGACGGGGGGGGTGGGGGGGTAGGGAATGAAAATGAGGGAATAATTTCCTTATTTTCATTCCCATTGACACTTCCCTATTACCCTAAACCAAATGCCCCCTAATAGATAATACTTTTCACTAAGAGCATTGTAAAAAAAAAAGATAATTTTTTTTAAAAAAACGTTATCTTTTAAATGTTGTGTATAAATTTATTTTCTTATAGTGTCAACAAAATCTTCACTGTTGGACATCTCTCCATCATCTATATTCTCGTAAGTGACATTAACATCTACATGTAATTGAGATGTGAATTAGAGTTGTGAATCAATTGAATGCTTTTTCACTTCGTCATTCTGAAATATACTATGGTATTGAGCAGTGATAGTGTTCGGCATTTCTATAGCCAGAGTGAGGTTTCATTCAATAATAGACAATCCTTCACTAGATTTTCTTTTCTTCGTAGGATATCAAGATAGAAAACTTGACCTGCTTTACCCCGAAAATGAAAGATTAAAATTTGTTGAATCTTTTATTTGCATTAACTTCAACTAAATTATAATTTGGACGTATTCTAGTATCTATTCTTAGGGTCAAATCATACCATAAATATTTGAATAACAGTCACCCACCTTTTTATAGGTAATGCAGGATATTCAATCTCTATGATATCGTCAAGTCTACCATAGTAATCAAACTTAGTGTTATTGTTGTTGATAAATCCTTTAACATAAACATTAGAATTATAAGTTAATCTCTATGAATCTTGTTATTCCACGTGGAATTTGAGGTAATTAAAATAATAACCAGAATACACATTATTTTACGGAGGGGTCATCATGTAAAAATTCATTATTCTATCATTTTGTATATTTGATATTCTACGATTTTTCACCTATAAAAATAATTATGATATAAATTAGAACCGTACTTAATACACATTAACTAAAAACTTCTAAAAATGTTCTAACATACATATATTTGAAACTGTAATGTAAATTCAGTCTCTAACTTTTTCAGTTACTTACACCCATTATAAATTTTGTAGATATAGTTATTATTTATACAAGCTAAGAAAGAAGGATATTTTAAGACAATTGGAATATTAAGCAAACAAATAAAATGGGATAAATATTTCATTAGAGAAGTCAACTTACATTATGCATGATTTGATCTGATTACAATTTAAAAGTATGCATGTTCTTGTAGCATGGTATTTTTCTTGAGTTAACCATCAAGAAACAAATGCACCCATTGACTTACCAGGAAACTTAAAAATAGAAAGCATCAATAGGTCTATCGGTTGAGTATTATCAGAAATTTTTAGGATACTTGCGGCGTCTGATTTTTACATTATCAGCAAAATAATAGGAGCAGAAAAAAATGCTTGTTCAATCAGATAAGTATTACATATTGACTCCTCAACTTTTACTTTGTTACGAACATTATTTTTTAATTTTCTTAAAAATTGTTCGAATGAATACATCCATCTGTATTGCATAGTTCTAGATATTTGTGCCTCGTATGGTAAATATACTAGTAGATGTTCTATTGAATAAAAAAAATTAGGTGGAAATATTCACTCCAGCTTACATAGTATGAGAGAAATATTTGTTTTTAGCCGAAGCATATCTTCCATAATAATACATCTCGCTATCAAATCTCTAAAAAATAGACTCAATTCTGTGAGTGCTTGCCAAATATTTTAAGGAAGTAAGTCATGGAAAGCTAATAAAATAAGTTTTTGCATGAATACATGACAATCATGACTCTTCATTTCAAATATCTTTAACTTGTTTATATCCATGCATCAAACCATATCTAAGGCATACCCATCTAGAAATTTTATTTCTTTCAAACAACTACATAAAACTTGCTTACCATCTTTGTCTAATGTATAACAAGCTTTTAGAAATCTATTGGTTGTTTTATTCTGATGAAACTCTAGTTTGTTGACTAGTTCTTTTACTTTCTCATGTGATTTTATTATGTCATTAGTTCTTCCAGGCATATTCATCACAGTGTTGAGGATATTATCGAAGAAATTTTTCTCAATATCTATAACATCTAAATTATATCGAACGAGTAGGTACTTTGAATAAAACAACTCCCAAAAAATGCTCCTTTTTTCCGACCATACTTGTATATCCTAACAATATATTTATTTATCTCATTAGAACCAGGTTGAGATGCTGATAGAAATCCATAATTATCTATTTATTCAATGATTTCTTCACATGAAGCATAAACTATTGAAGGAGGTTTTTCAACTACAACATTCTTTAGATTTTTTTAATTTTAGTTAAAAGAGTGATCAACTGGTAAAAAGTTATGATGATTATTAAACCAAGATACCTTCCGATTGCAAGATAATGAAAATGCATTAGTTTCTGTCATGTAGTGTGGGCATGCTAATTTACTAGCTGTGCTCCATCCCGATAACATTGAGTATGCTGAAAAATTATTGATCGTTCATAATAATGTAGCGTGCAATCTAAAATTAGTTTTACTTGCAATATCATAAGTCATCGTCCCTACATTCCATAATTCATTCAACTCGACAATCAAAGGTTGCAGGGAAACATCTATCTTCTCTTTGAGATTGGTTAGACTAAGAATAAGCACAGTGAGGAATATAAATTCATCTTTCATGCATATCCATGGCTGTAAATTGTACGGTGTTAATATAACTAGCCAAGATGAATGTTACTGTCCCGACTAACCAAATAGTTGAAATTCATCTGCAGAAAGTCTCAATCTCATATTACGTGGTTCCATTGCAAAGGAGACAAATACAATATCTATGTAGGGGAATCACAAGGATGAGATATTATACCTCCTTCATACTCATACTTATGATGTCACATTATGTGGCAAGCTGTAGCGGTAGATGCATATAAGCATTGAAGTCCAATAGTTAACAAAAAGTAATACATCACTTTCTATGCAATATTTTTCTTCTTCTTCTTCCTTGGTATGCGAGTACCATGCTTATAATGAAGTTGAGTATAGATTATGCATTCACTCAGTTCATTATTTCTATTCCAAAATATCATGCATGTTTTATAAAATAATCAATCTTTCTACAGACAAACTTAAATCTCTAATTAATTTTTTTATACTGTAAAAGCTATAAGTTATTATGTTATCAGTAGGGAGCAACTTCGATATTAATTGATATATGTCATCGTAACATCTTTATGAAAAATGATGTTTTGCTTTCATATTTAATAACATTGCAGTAGCTGATAGTTGGAATGACTAGAAGGAATGTCTTCCCATACTTCTCTTTCAAGTTTTAACCTTTAACATTTCATATAATTGTTGATATTCAGATGTTGATATTTTATTTATATTGGAATAATCAATTGCATTTATCACATCGTGCACCATTGATTGCATATATAATTAGTTGAGATTGGTTAGACTAGGAATAAGCACAGTGAGGAATATAAATTCATCTTTCATTTACATCCATGACTGTAAATTATACGGTGTTAATATAACTAGCCAAGATGAATATTACTGTCTCGACTAACCAAATAGTTGAAATTCATCTGCGGAAAGTCTCAATCTCATATTACGTGATTCTATTACAAAGGAGAAAAATATAATATCTATGTAGGGGAATCACAAAGATAACATATTATACCTCCTTCATACTCATACTTATGATGTCACATTATGTGGCAAGCTGTAGCGGTAGATGCATATAAGCATTGAAGTCTAATAGTTAACAAAAAGTAATACATCGCTTTCTATGCAATATTTTTCTTCTTCTTCTTCTTCTTCTTCTTCTTCCTTGGTATGCGAGTACCATGCTTATAACGAAGTTGAGTATAGATTATGCATTCAATCAGTTCGTTATTTCCATTCCAAAATATCATGCAGTTTTTATACAATAATCAATCTTTTCTACAGGGAAACTTAAATCTCTAATCAATTTTTTATACTATAAAAGCTATCAATCATTATGTTATCAGTAGGGAGTAACTTTGATATTAATTGATATATGTCATCGTAACATCTTTCTGAAAAATGATGTTTTGCTTTCATATTTAATAACATTGCAGTAGCTGATCGGAATGACTAGAAGGAATGTCTTCCCACACTTCTCTTTCAAGTTTCAACCTTTAACATTAATTCATATAATTGTTGATATTCAGGCGTTGATATTTTATTTATATTGGAATAATCAATTGCATTTATCGCATCGTGCACCATTGATTGCATATATCATTAGTTGATGTTTCGAGCGTAGTAACAGTTTGTCAGATGACAACCCATCAGAAGGCCCAATTGGTTAATACAATGAGGTTTTCCGTGATAATACCAATTGTAGTAATTTAATACAAAATCATTTCTACATATATGTACTTTCACGGTGTCCTTATTACGGAAAGCTCTATTTCTTGTTTCTACATTTCAATGATTATACAGACACCGTAATTCAATATCATTCATACATAAGGCAAAGTTCACAAACTATTCAACTTCAATAAAATCTTCTATGATAAATTTATTTTTTAATCGATTGCACATATAAGCTTTGTTCATATATATTATTGTCTATAAAAATACAATTTAAAACATTAATAAAACTTAAATAAACAATCTAATGTAATACTATTATTCTTTATATGAAACTTAATTAAGTTGTCTAGGTTCTATTCCTTTTAATGTATATTTATTACAATGTAAGCGTGATAATACTATAATAAGTGATCCTGTCGACAAGCGAAGACCGGTTCTCACTCGGATGACTCGGTCTAACCAAGATGACCCGGTCTGCTACAACTCGGAGGTCGGACTCGGGCTTAAATGAAGATCCGGCTCAAGTCACTCGGCTCGGACCAAAACAGAGCTCACAATGTGGTGGCGTGGTTGCAAAATGGCAGCGATCCCTATTCTGGAGTTCCAAGGGGGGTTTATATAGGAGGAGGAAAACCCTCTGCTGTGTCAGAGATGTCATGTCTCATTTAAGGGATAATCAACTGGCAGACTGAACCCGTGGCAGCTTTATTACCCCTGTGAGACTGTCACAGCAACCTGACATCCTGCTTAAATTGTCACTTCTAAGGCTTATTAATGCTGATCAGCCCTGTCAGGCGGCTCTGTCAGGTGATGATTATGTCAGAGGTCTATTGCGTCATTACTTACAGAGGAGGTCTTATAGTTGTGCGGTCAGCATGCCTTAACTCGTAGTTCGAGTCGGTCGAATAAATCTGGACTAGGAGTCAACCAATGTGGGGCAAGACTTCGAATGTCCTACCCCGAACGACCTCGGATGACCTCGGGTGTCCGACCCCGAGTGACTAACCTCGGATGGCCTCGGGTGTCCGACCCGAGTGACTGACCTCGGATGACCTCGGGTGTTCGACCCTGAGTGACTGACCTCGGATGACCTCGGGTGTCCGACCCCGAGTGACTGTCCTCAGATGACCTCGGATATCCGACCCCGAGTGACTGACCTCGGATGACCTCGGGTGTCCGACCCCGAGTGACTGACCTCGGATGACCTCGGGTGTCCGACCCCGAGTGACTGATCTCGGATGACCTCGGGTGTCCGACCCCGAGTGACTAACCTCGGATGACCTCGGGTGTCCAACCTCGAGTGACCCCTGGTCGAACTTCGGGTCAGGCCCGTAAACCTAAGAATGAATCGGTTTGACTCTCCCTGATTTGGGCCATGTTAGCTCGAATCCGACCGGGCTCCTAATCTGATCCAAAAACTTACTCGACCGGATCACAAGCCTCCCCTTCAAGTCTAGTCGAAGGAGGCGTCAAGTCCGACTCACTAGGCTGCTTGCCCGGTCGGATAAACCTTACTTTCGCACCCCTGACCCTCATTATGGCCTGAAGATCTTTATCCTTAAATGCCGTGTCCCCTGTCAAGTCAGGCATCAATGCATCTACCACGCGTTTATCTCCCCGGATCACATATCTCCCCTTCAAATCTAGTCGAAGGAGGCGCGAGTCTGACTAACTAGACTAAATCTAGTGGTTTGACTTATTCCACCCATACTTTCCATCCTGGAATTAGGGTGGAATGGTTCTCCTTTGATAGAAGAACAACCAATCAGAAGTTACAGGTTGGATTTTACCTAGATAATCATTATGTCATCCCTCGGAATGTCGCCGCTAGAGTATTTAGTTATGTCAAGTGAGCAATTGGATCGTGTTGGACGAGTGACAAATCTGTGTATGGAAAACAACTAAGCATTTTTGCTGAACCAAACAAATGGTTGCGGCTGCCACGCATATGGCATAGAGCCGAGTAAACGACTGAGTAATGGCTGAGTAGGCAAGCAACTGGGTAGAGTGATTAATTGCCTGGCGGGTGGCAGAGCCGAATGACGGAGTGTTGAGCCGATGACATAGCAGAGTGGTTGAGTGCCAAGCTGAGTAGTTGAGTAGCTGAGTGCCGAGCAATGCGGCTGAGTGCCGAGCAGAGCGGCTAAGTGCCGAGCAGAGTGGCTAGGTAGCTAAGTGTCGATTAGAGCGGCTAGGTCGCTGAGTGCCAAGCAAAGCGGCTGAGTGCCGAGCAGAGCAGCTGAGTGCCGAGCAAAGCGGCTGAGTGCTGAGCAGAACGGCTGAGTGCCGAGCAGAGCGGCTAGGTAGCTAAGTGCCGAGCAGAGCGGCTGAGTGCCGAGCAGAGCGGCTAGGTCGCTGAGTGCCGAGCAAAGCGACTGAGTGCCGAGCAGAGCGCCTAGGTAGCTAAGTGTCGAGCAGAGCGGCTGAGTGCCGAGCAGAGCGGCTGAGTGCCGAGCAGAGCGGCTGAGTGCCGAGCACAGCGGCTGAGTGCCGAGCAGAGCGGCTTGGTCGCTGAGTGCCGAGGAAAGCGGCTGAGTGCCGAGCAGAGCGGCTGAGTGCCGAGCAGAGCGGCTAGGTCGCTGAGTGCCGAGCAAAGCGGCTGAGTACCGAGCAGAGCGGCTGAGTGCCGAGCAAAGTGGCTGAGTGCCGAGCAGAGCGGCTAGGTAGCTAAGTGCCGAGCAGAGCGGCTGAGTGCTGAGCAGAGCGGCTAGGTCGCTGGGTGCTGAGCAAAGCGACTGAGTGCCGAGCAGAGCGGCTGAGTGCCGAGCAGAGCGGCTAGGTAGCTAAGTGCCGAGCAGAGCGGCTGAGTGCCGAGCAGAGCGGCTAGGTCGCTGAGTGCCGAGCAGAGGCTGAGTGCCGAGCAGAGCGGCTGAGTGTCAAGCAGAGCGGCTAGGTAGCTAAGTGTCGAGCAGAGCGGCTGAGTGCTGAGCAGAGCGGCTAGGTCGCTGAGTGCCGAGCAGAGCAGCTAAGTGCCGAGCAGAGCGGCTGAGTGCCGAGCAGAGCGGCTAGGTCGCTGAGTGCCGCTGAGTGCCGAGCAGAGCGGCTGAGTGCCGAGCAGAGCGACTAGGTAGCTGAGGCGTGTGAGCAATCACGTTTATAACTTGCTGAAGAGCAAGTGTCTCAATGCCGCTCGGGAGACCTTAATGGAGCGTGGGATGCCACGTCCGGTCTGTCGCGAGGTCGGTGGTTGTGTGGGAGCATGCCCAATTGTAACTTGCAAGATCAGGAGTCTGGACACCGTCTGACTTACCCTGACCGAGCGTGGAACACCACGCCCGACCGGGCCCGACCGAACGTGGAACGCCACGCCCGATCGGCGCCGACTCCGGTGGGTGCGTGGGAGCATGCCCACTTATAACATGCCTTAGCAAGAGTCTGGACATCGTCTGACTTACCCTGACCGAGCGTGGAACGCCACGCCCTACCGGGCCCGACTGAACGTGGAACGCCACGCCCGATCGGCGCCGAGTCCGGTGGGTGCGTGGGAGCATGCCCACTTATAACTTGCCTTAGCAAAAGTCTGGACACCGTCTGACTTACCCTGACCGAGCGTGGAACGCCACGCCTGACCGGGCCCGACCGAACGTGGAACGCCACGCCCGATCGGCGCCGAGTTCGATGGGTGCGTGGGAGCATGCCCACTTATAACTTGCCTTAGCAAGAGTCTGGACACCGTCTGACTTACCCTAACCGAGCGTGGAACGCCACACCCGACCGGGCCCGACCGAACGTGGAACGCCACGCCCGATCGGCGCCGAGTCCGGTGGGTGCGTGGGAGCATGCCCACTTATAACTTGCCTTAGCAAGAGTCTGGACACCGTCTGACTTACTGATAAGCACCATTTTATTGATTATTTTAATTGCTAAAATCCATGTTTGATCCATGTTTTTATTGCTTAATTATGATTTTACCCTAGGTTTTGGAACTTTATCTTATTTTGGACTTAATTACAAAATTGCATATTTTTGGATTATTTGGCCACTAATTTTCTGATATATTTTTGTAGGCAAGAAAGGATCCTGGACTTAGGGCATACTGGGTCAAACCTGAGTCGGATGTGAACCGGATCGAATTATCATGTTTTGGATTAATCGGGGCCGTCCGATTCAAGAGCGGCTAGATCTGAGCCATCCGGGACGATCTGAAGCAATCCGAGCTAGGGTTAGGGTTGATCAAGCTCTATGATCAAGATCTGAAGGTTTCATCCCAATCAGAGCTCAATCAACCGTTGGATCAAGCAAGGAGGGCTCTAGAGCGTCCATTCACAGATAGAGTTGATCTGGACCATCCATTGCAAATCTGGAGGATCCGAGCTACCACAAGGCAGATCCTGACCCCAGATCATCATCATAAAAGTTTGGCTCAAATCAGACCAAGGTCTACCGTTGGATTTCATCAAAGCAATCTGGACCATCCACTGTTTCCTATTTAATCAGAAATGAGCCCGCAGCTTTCCTTGTCGCGTCTTCGCCGCAAGTCTCCAGTTCTTCGTTTTCTTTGGTTTTTGCTTCAATTTTCCTTCAATCGGAGGCGCGTCCACTCGATCCTTCATTAGAACAAGTGTTAGGTCAGTGGGGAGAGCTCACTGGGACGTTTCCAGCTTGAATCTCGCCCAAGACAGAGCTTTTGTGAGGTCTCCGGAGTTCTGTCAATCGATTTCATCAATTTCAGTTGTGCACCATCTTCATTGCATCCGAGCTAGCTGGAGGGGTTCCCTGGAAGGCTCGGAGCGTTCCCAAATCATCATCGCAATCCACCACAGTGAGATTGAATGAAATCGATTGCTATTTTCAGTTTGAGCATGGTTCGAATGGATTTGATCGCAGAGACAGATTTTCCACTGACTTGCTGAGCTTGCGGGTTCGAGGCTCACCCTTGCGTGACGAACAAGGAGCACTTGAGCTTAGGGAGTGATTGAGTTTAGTTTGCTTAGTTAATTTCATTTTTAGTAGCTGTAATCTTATTTCTGTTGTCTGTTCTGTTTCTGCATTTCGTTTCAGATTCGTTAACTTGGTTTAATGCAATCGTTCCAGCTGTAATTTAGCTTTAAATCTTCAAGTGAGTAGTTAGCTAGCTAGTCTAGTTGATATTCCACTTAATTTCAGTTGATTTCCTATTTAGATGCTTGCGTATCAGAATTTTATCCAGCGTATCAGATTTTGTCAGCTATTTAGTTTTAGTTTATTTCAGATTTAGTTCATGTAGTGTTTTAATTCTTGAATCAGGAAATCAGTAGTAAGCTAATGAAATTGATCTAGGATTGCTTTGCATTTAATTTTGGTTACTGCATTTCTGCATCAGGTTTTACCTTGCGTATCAAAGCTGTGTGCCCACTTCTGTAATTTCAGTAATGTCTGCTGCGTATCAATCCTTGGGCTGATGCGTATCAGACCTTCAATTGCATCAAGTTAGCTTTAGTTTAATGTTAGGAAATTGCATCGTATTTTGTTTCATTTGAATAGCACTTCATTTCTGCATTTTGAGTTAGCTGTTTTGAATTGATTACCATTTCTGCACTTCAATTTTCATCACTGAAATCCAATTTAATTCTAAACTTTCAATTGGTAGTTTTCTGAAGTTGTATCAGTTAAATTCTGCATTTAGATTCCAGCATTTGAACTCATTTCTTTGTTCGATTTGCATCCACGTGTTTGCTGGAATTCTGATAAACAGTTTGCATTTCCTACACATGTTGTGTATCATATTTTAACCCAAGTATCAGTTCCTTACCTTATGCTCTAGAATTTTGTAGCTTTTTAGCTCTCTAGCTTTATCTTCTGAAGCTATATTATAGTTTGACTCATTTTCAAGAAATCAAATTCAATTTCTGCCTGTGATCTCCATTTCTGCACAGATTAAGTTCAATTCTGAAAGTTGGTTCCAATTTCTGCAACTCTTAGTTGTAGTTGCTGTGGTTTGTGACAAGGGAGACACAACTCCTTTGGGTCTCTTCTGGAGTTAGACTTGCACATTTCGAATCCAGTTTGATTGCTGTTTCTGCATTGAATTTGTTCCAAACAGATCTGAAATTGGGTGGATCTGAATTTCTGCACTTCGATTCTGTTTTCTGCCAACTTTCTTCAGTGTTTCTGAATCTGTTTTTCAGTTAGCTGTGTCTGAATTTGTTAGCCTCATCTCTGCAATTCTAAGTTCATCTATTCTGAATATTAGATTCAAGAACTTGTCTTTAGTTGTGTTGAGTGATTAAGCACCAAAACTGCTGCTGCACTTCAATTCTGTGCAGAGTTCTTGCTTTCCTGCGTGCCATGTTTGTTTCTGATTTTTCAGTCTCTTGCCACTTCAGTTTGTGCAATTGCCTGAGCCATTTCAGTCTGCATCTGCCAAATCCCGTTGCTGAACATTAGTTGCTAGTTTGAGTTTACATTCAGTGGGTTGCGACATCGTTGCGTTTAATTTCTGAAAGTTTGGATTAATTGCTGCATTCCTGGAATTAATTTTTGCATTAAGAATTCTTTTTCTAAACTGATCAGTCCCTTGCTTAATGGCTGCGCTGTTTCATTTAGGGCAATAGATCATGTAATTGATATCTCCAACTTCTTTACTAAACAGAGCATCTCAATTCTGACTTTTCATGTATTGTTCATGCATTCACTATCAGCTTTTGGCACATAACACCTCCTTGCGTATCAAGCTTGTCTCATCCTTGGAGTTAAATGAATTTGTAGTATTTGCATAAGTTTCAATCGAAGGTCAGTTGCTACGTTGCTTAATTTTCTTAGCATCTGTCTTGCATTTGAAATCAAATTTGTTTTCCAAAGTGGTCAAGTGCTTAGATTTTACCATTGGCTGAGTTGTTGATTACCATCACTTGCTATCACTTGTTAAGTTCCATGGTTGAATTTTCCTTCATTTTCATTGTGTTTCATTCTAAATTGAAACCCAAACCATATTCCCTTTGAAACCCAAATTCACAAACGACACCTAAATACAAGCGCGAATCAAACAACGTCAACTAGCCCCGAGAAAAATACGACCTGTGACCCCTATATTACATTTTCATATTTTTTATTGTAAAAGGGTTTCCAGCATTGTATCCAGTTTTTCATTGATATTTAAATTTGATGAGCCCATACTTTCGTGACAACTTTAATCTAGTATATTTGGGCTTGTCACTTACCCTGACCGAGCGTGGAACACCACGCCCGACCGGGCCCGACCGAACGTGGAACGCCACACCCGATCGGCGCCGAGTCCGGTGGGTGCGTGGGACCATGCCCACTTATAACTTGCCTTAGCAAGAGTCTGGACACTGTCCGGCTTACCCTGACCGAGCGTGGACTGCCACGCCCGACCGGGCCCGACCCAACGTGGAACGCCACGCCCGATCGGCGCCGAGTCCGGTGGGTGCGTGGGAGCATGCCCACTTATAACTTGCCTTAGCAAGAGTCTGGACACCGTCTGACTTACCCTGACCGAGCGTGGAATGCCACGGCCGATCGGGCCCGACTGAACGTGGAACGCCACACCCGATCGGCGCCGAGTCCGGTGGGTGCGTGGGAGCATGCCTACTTATAACTTGCCTTAGCAAGAGTCTGGACACCGTCCGGCTTACCTTGACCGAGCGTGGACTGCCACGCCCGACCGGGCCCGACCGAACGTGGAACGCCATGCCCGATCGGCGCCGAGTCCGGTGGGTGCGTGGGAGCATGCCCACTTATAACTTGCCTTAGCAAGAGTCTGGACACCGTCTAACTTACCCTGACCGAGCGTGGAACGCCACGCCTGACCGGGCCCGATCGAACGTGGAACGCCATGCCCGATCGGCGCCGAGTCTGGTGGGTGCGTGGGAGCATGCCCACTTATAACTTACCTTAGCAAGAGTCTGGACACCGTCCGGCTTACCCTGACCGAGCGTGGACTGCCACGCCCGACCGGGCCCGACCGAACGTGGAACGCCACGCCCGATCGGCGCCGAGTCCGGTGGGTGCGTGGGAGCATGCCCACTTATAACTTGCCTTAGCAAGAGTCTGGACACCGTCCGGCTTACCCTGACGGAGCGTGGACTGCCACGCCCGACCGGGTCCGATCGAACGTGGAACGCCACGCCCGATCGGCGCTGAGTTCGGTGGGTGCGTGGGAGCATGCCCACTTATAACCTGTAAGAGCTGCCTTTCAGATGCCTTGAGTTTCACTATCATCTTCACATGATACAATTACAAGGGTCACTCAACTCAACTTTCCTCACGATACAATTTTAAGTGTGTTGCACTCCAAGGCCTTCTCAACGTCTTTCCTTGGGCATCTTGCAAATAATAGGCTCCCGACCCCAACTTCTCGATCGCTAGGAAGAGTTCTCCCCATTGGGGGCTTTAGCTTGCTCACCTCTCCGACCGGTTTGACTCTCTTCCATACACGGTCGCCGACCTGGAAGCTCTAGGGTATGACCTCTGGATTGTATTTTCGCTGCATCCTTTGCCGGTCAGCAGTCGTTCGGACCGATGCCCGATCTTGAATTTCCTCTATCAAATTTAGCTCTAGACGTCTCTTTGCCTGCCACAACAACAAATTCGACCTCGTCCTCTTAGATCAGCGAGGGACTCCGACAACTCACGATCGCCGAGCCTGCGAAGGAGCAGGCTCCTTCACTGGTGGTGCCTCCAATCGTTGAGCAAAGGCTCGAGGTGTCCAGATCGGTCGGATTTCGGCCCTGCCGGAAGGAAGTGCTTCGTTAGAGCTAATCATTTCCTAGTCGAGATTGCTGACAATACTCTTTTCCACTATGATGTGAGCATATCGCAGGAATCAGTATCTAGAGTCACCAATAGGAAAATTATCTCCGAGCCGACCAATGCTTATTCCTTTTGAGACAAAGGAGTTCTGTCGAACCAGCGCTGAGCGGGCCCTGCCAGGGTGGTTAGGAACGCTCGACACTTGATACCCTCCATGTATTGATACAACAAAGCTGTATTCTCAAACATCATCAGGTGTTCCTCTGGATCTGTAGCTCCTTCATATTTTGGAATGGACAAGAGCCGGAAATGCTTGGGGACTGGCTCTTGCAGAACTTGTTTGGAGAAGGGAAACCCGGAATGTTCAGCCGATGCTTGGCTGATAGGGGTCTTCCCTTTGTTGATTCTTGCTTGGCTGGAAAAGACTTCCACTAGGTCGGACTGTCCTGCCTCCTCTGCAAGGCCGAATAGCGCTCGGTGAAAATGGGGGTTGTCCCCATGGCGAGTTCCTCCTTCAGCGTCGACTCAAGCTGTGGGCTCGACTGGACCTTCCTGAGTGGGGTTGGCGGCCAATCTCTGCTCTGCTGCCAACTTTTGAGCTCTGGCGGTTATCAGCAACTCGAGGTCTTCTTACGAAAGTGTCACGGTCACCCGGTTGGAGTCACTCATCTTCGGCTTTCGATCAGGCGGATTTCCACAGATGACGCCAAATTTGATCCTGTCGACAAGTGAAGACCGGTTCTCACTCGGATGACTCGGTCTAACCAAGATGACCCGGTCTGCTACAACTCGGAGGTCGGACTCGGGCTTAAATGAAGATCCGGCTCAAGTCACTCGGCTCGGACCAAAACAGAGCTCACAATGTGGTGGCGTGGTTGCAAAATGACAGCGATCCCTATTCTGGAGTTCCAAGGGGGGTTTATATAGGAGGAGGAAAACCCTCTGCTGTGTCAGAGATGTCATGTCTCATTTAAGGGATAATCAACTGGCAGACTGAACCCGTGGCAGCTTTATTACCCCTGTGAGACTGTCACAGTAACCTGACATCCTGCTTAAACTGTCACTTCTAAGGCTTATTAATGCTGATCAGCCCTGTCAGGCAGCTCTGTCAGGTGATGATTATGTCAGAGGTCTATTGCGTCATTACTTACAGAGGAGGTCTTATAGTTGTGCGGTCAGCATGCCTTAACTCGTAGTTCGAGTCGGTCGAATAAATCTGGACTAGGAGTCAACCAATGTGGGGCAAGACTTCGAATGTCCTACCCCGAACGACCTCGGATGACCTCGGGTGTCCGACCCCGAGTGACTGACCTCGGATGACCTCGGGTGTCCGACCCCGAGTGACTGACCTCGGGTGTCCAACCTCGAGTGACTGACCTCGGGTGTCCAACCTCGAGTGACCCTTGGTCGAACTTCGGGTCGGGCCCGTAAACCTAAGAATGAATCGGTTTGACTCTCCCTGATTTGGGCCATGTTAGCTCGAATCCGACCGGGCTCCTAATCTGATCCAAAAACTTACCCGACCGGATCAATAAGTAAATAAGAATACAAAGTATATAAGTTGCTAAAACAATTTTGCCTAATAAAAATACAAAGCATATTGAAATATGTATTAACCTAAATCATAAAATCATACATTTCGGATCAGACAAATAATATATAGTATAGTACTTCAATATTCAAGAAACCTATAATTAATCACAACAAAATACAATAATTAGCATAAATAGAACAAAAAAATTATACCCAAAAATACTCAATCGGAGATGAGCAGCCGAAGATTAGCAGTATATATTTGATAAAACTATCAATCTGATTATAAAGAAGATATAATTTAAAATACAATCAAAACTTACCGACCCTAAGTCAGTAGTGATCTGGTGGTCGACCAAGCTTTACTGGCCGCAAGATCTAGCTTGGTCACCCATCAAATCGCTGCCAACCAACATCTTAGTCGGCCGCCAAATCGCAGCCTACCAACAGCTTGCCCCTACCACCTGTTAGTGAGAGCCCTAGAGCCAATCATATGATGATTACTTTTTGAACTCATTGTATCATATTCTTGTATATATATTTCTTATATATATAGGCATTTCTTATGGTTATTGTACTTATTTGTATTGGTGCCAAATAACTTAGTATAATAACGTCCTTGAGTAGAAGGTTCTTATCTATATCAATCGATTAGTTGAATCGATAGTGAGATGATATAGAGAACACTACTCTTAATTATTCCTAGTCAAGTATTAACATTCAAGGACAATGTTAATGCATAGAGACTAGCATGTAGGTCAACATGATGACTTGATCTCACAAGTCATGGATATGAGATATCAAGTTGACACATGGGTATACATTAGAGAATGTATACTGAATGACCCGCCATGAGAAAGTATCATGGATCGTTATATGAGTGTCATATACTTTCTCATGTGACTATTAGTATGACTATTAGTCCTTGGACCTGAAGTCACCATAGTTCCCTACATAAGGAGTTATGTACTTTGGTTTCGTCAAACGTCACTCGTAACTGGGTGGACTATAAAGGCGATTACTGGGTATGTAACAAATTATACGGAGGGATGTGAGTGATGTAGATGGGATCTATCCCTCCTATATGACGGGAGAGATATCATAGTCTTGATAGAGTGAGATCACTAAGTGCATGGCCATGCCCAAATAAGGCAATATGAGATATTGAGCTTATTTGATTATAGTGAGTCTACTTGGAGTTCAAGACACATAGATTGATTTGAGGATGACACGGTCTATGCCTCATGAAAGATCAATCTAGATATCGAGGATAGAAGGACGTTGTCACATATTGTGATGGTCACAATTATTAGTCACAATGGTGATGTTGGATCTCGACATTCTTGTAACTTGGGTATCAATGATGTGTTGCTAGATACCTCTCATTGCTTATGTCCTTAAATAGGTTTAAGGGCATTGCCAACGTTACAAGAACCTATAGGGTCACACACATAGAGCAATAGATGGAGAATAAGTCCATATGATGGACCGAGAGTAATGAAGTCAAAGTTTGACTTTGGCTAAATATGGAAAGTCGATAAAAGGCAAGTTTGACTTGACTCAAATTAGACAACTTGAGTTGGACTCGAGTTTGATCCAAGTGTTGGATGAATCTAATCATGGGAGAATAATGAAGTCAAAGTTTGACTTTGGCTAAATATGGAAAGTCCATAAGAGGCAAGTTTGACTTGACTCAAGCCACATCACCTTGACTTGACCAAGTGATGACTTGGCATCATCATCAAGGCTAAGTAACCTCCCCATTTGAATTTTGAATTCAAATAGGGGGTTACCTAAGATGGTGGCCGGCCACTTAAACACACAAATTGATTCTTTTGTGTGTGGTTGATTGATTCTTCTCCCAACTTGGTTTTTGTTTTTGCTCTCCCTCTCCTCTCATCTTGCCGAGACCCCAAGGAGTGCTAGCACACTTTTGGGCTCTCCTCTCCACTCTCTTGCTTGTGTGGATACTTCTAGAGGGTTGCTACTTTGCATCCTTGAGATCCGACACCAACCGAGGAGCGAGCGGGAATTGCGGGGCACGCATCGAAGGTAGTTTTCTCTTCTCTAATAGATCTAGGTTGTAGATCGGTTTTGAAGCATGTAAACGAGCACTCGTAATTTTTGAAATGGGTTTCTTCGCTCGGATCCTTTCTATTGGGGCTTTCGGGGTTTCCGCGACGCGAAAAAGCGGTTTTCGCGGCCCGAAAAACCCTACACCACCATCTGGCAGCCGATGGCTTGGCCGGCTACTAGCAGCCAGATCTGGCGACCGACAAATGGGTCGAGAGAGATACTGACGGTAAATCGAAATTCAATGTTTTGATGACAATTTGAAATCCAATTCCAAATACGATAAATGATAGATAAATATAATATATACAAAATTATCTGGAGCGGAAGACATCATTGAGTCCATGATTTCCTACGAAAGAATTCAAGCGGCAGAGAGTAACTCCTCCTATCACTCTGTCAATTACAAAAAACAACCGTGTCGTTTCAATGGGGCAACATCCACTTTATATTAGGGTTAGGAGTAGGGGCCTCTGCAGATTAGGAAAAAATGGGTCAAGCCTGCCCATTATAGCTAAGCCGAATAACAATAACCAAACAACACCATATTCACATAATTTGATATCTAATTAATCTAGAATACAATTAAAATTATAACTAAATTATTTATGCTAGTCCACGATATAAAATATCCAGCAGTTCTCCCACTTGGACAACATAAGTAAATGCATTATGATATACCAGATTAATCAACAATATGTGGCAACAACAAGATGCCAAAATAAGCCAACACAAACCACGAAAAAAAAGGTCCAAAATGGAACTACAAGCATCCCAACAATGCAGAAAATCACACTCGAAGGAATAATGATATCATGCATCGCACGACACTTGTATCCAGTGACCCAACAACAAAGTGGAATATGGATAAATGAGAAAGCACAACAAAATGACATGTCAAAATTTGAACAAAAGTGTTATTCCCAACAAATAGCCCAAGCATCTGCCCAAGATGCCATATGATAACAACAAGATTGAGACTGGGTCCAAAATGTCTCCATAATATGCCATCACAATATATATATATACACACACACACACAACAATAATTATAATAATAAAACTGTACAGAATAATCATATGGCAAATGAAAATAGCAACAATAGCTATTTATTTGAACAATGTCTCAAATATTACGAGTATGAAGTCATAACAAAATATAAACATAAACTCCCACTAATCCAAAATATCAAAAGACCTGACTACACCCATACGGGTCACATGGCCAACAAAGACTTTAACAGTTATGCCTTTTGTTAGGGGATCATCAACATTTAGCTCTGTAGGGATATGCTTGACAATAGTTTTAAACTCTTGGGTCTTCTCTCTCACAAATATAAACTTTGTCTCAAAGTGTTTTGTCCTCTTTGAGCTCTTATTATTAAGAGAGAAACTCACCACAACAGAGTTATCACAATATATAGTAAGAGGTCTAGAGATACTCTCCACAAAATCAAACTAAGCAATAAAGTTTTTCAACCATATCGCTTGACGTGTGGCCTCATAACAAGCTATATACTCCGCTTCCATGGTTGATGTAGCTGTAAGAGTCTGTTTGACACTCTTCCAAGAAATAGCTCCTCCAGCTAACATGAATACATAACCTGATGTGGACTTATGATCATCTGGGCAACCACCATAATCAGAATCAGAATAACCTGTTACCTCAAGATGATTTGATCTCCTATATGTGATCATGTAAGTTTTGGTACCTTTCAGATACCTTAAAACACGTTTTACGGCCTGCCAATGTGCCACACCAGGTTTACTTAAGTATCTCCCAAGTACACCAACAACAAAAGCAATATCAGGACGTGTACAAACTTGAGCATACATAAGGTTGCCAACAGCGGAAGAATATGGAATTTTCTTCATATTTGCCATTTCGCTTTCAGTTTGAGGACACTAATCATTAGACAACTTCTCACCCTTTTGAATCGGTGCAACACAGTGCTTACAAGATTGCATATTGAACCGGTTCAGGATTCTATCAATATATCCTTGTTGTGACAAACCAATGATACCACGACATCTATCACGACGAATCTCAATACCCAAAACAAAAAATGCATCACCAAGGTCTTTCATATCAAAATGAGTCGTAAGCATCTGTTTAGTCTCATTCAGAAAACTCGCATCATTACTAGCCAAAAGGATGTCATCAACATAAAAAACAAGAATAACAAATTTTCTCTCTCTATTTTAGATAAATGCACTGATCAACTGTATTTTCTTCAAAACCAAGAGAACTTATAATATGATGAAACTTTAAGTACCACTGTCTAGAAGCTTATTTTAAACCATAAATAGATCTTTTCAATTTGCAAATCATGTGCTCCTTACCACTTTCAACAAAATCATCAGGTTGATCCATATAAACATCCTCAAATAAATCACCATTCAAGAATGTTGTCTTAACATCCATTTGATGAAGCTCTAAATCAAAATGAGCAACTAAGGCCATCACAACACAAAAAGAGTCTTTAGTAGAGACAGGAGAGAACGTCTCTTTATAATCTATGCCTTCTCTCTGGTTATACCCTTTAGCAACAAGTCTGGCCTTGTACCTCTCTATCTCTCTTTTATCATCACGTTTGGTCTTAAAAACCCATTTACAACCAACAGATTTGCAACCTTCGGGCAATACCACCAAGTCCCAAACATCATTCTTTCGCATAGAAGCTAATTCATCTTCCATAGCAACTAGCCACTGTGAACTGTGAGAATCAGAAATGGCTTCATGGAAAGTAATAGGGTCAGAATCCCCAACACAAGTAAACTCATGTTCCTGCAAATAAACAACATAATCCTTGAATCTAGTAGACCCAGTAGATGTGGGAACATGTTGAGATCGCCTCAATTGAGGCATAATAACAGTAGGATTCTGAACTTCATAGTCAACATGCATATTAACATTAGCATCAACAATGGGATCAGTGGCTTCATCATGAGTGGTAATGACTGGCATAGATTCGGGCAAAGGAGCAATAGGTACAGGAATAGTGACATACTCTTCTCTGAAGTTAACTACACGCGGCTCCTGAGTTGCAACATGTTCTAAATCGCTTTCAAAATAAATATCACGGTCAGATTCAACAACTCTAGTGATATGAGTTGGACAATAAAATCTAGAACCCCTAGATCTAACACAATATCCTACAAAAAAAACCCACTAATCGTCTTAGGATTAAGCTTCTTTATTTCTGGATTGTAGACCTTGACTTCTGCCTTACAACCCCAGACACGAAAATGCTTCAAAGTAGGCCTTCTCCCTGTCATAAGTTCATATGGGGTCCTTGGAACTGACTTACTTGACACATGATTTAAAATATAAGCTGCTGTCTTTAAGGCTTCTCCCCATAGAAAATCAGGAAGACTTGAATGGCTAAGCATACATCTAACCATCTCCATGAGAGTACGATTTGGCCTTTCAGCAACACCATTTTGCAGCGGAGTGCCAGACATAGTATACTGTGCCTCAATACCACAATCCTGTAAAAACCTTGCAAAAGGACCAGGATTCCTGCCAGTTTCATTATACCTTCCATAAAATTCGCCACCTCTATCAAATCTAACACTCTTAACCTGTGTGCCAAATTTCAACTCAATGGCAGCTTTAAAAGTCTTAAAAGCATCTAAAGAGTCTGATTTTTCTCACAACAAATCAATCCAGTCAAATCTTGAAAAATCATAAATAATAGTAATGAAATATCTATATCCTCCCAAAGCAATGGGAGTAATTGGCCCACAGATATCTGTATAAATCAACTGCAGTATCTCACTTCTAGTAACTCTATTCTTTCTAACTCCAGCAGCAAGCTTCCCTTTCACACAATCAACACAAGTGTTAAAATCTGAGAAGTCCACACTATGAAGGATATTCTCCTTGATCAATCTCTCCATCCGTTCTCGAGATATATGTCCCAATTTCTTATGCCACAACATAGAAGAGTTCTCAATAACTTTTCCACGTTTTTGCCCAACAACATTATTAACATTGGTATGACGTGTTTCAATAGAAAAAGGATCAAGATTCAACATATATATGCCGTTCAACTTGACACCATAACCAACAATAGTAGATTCATAATATAAAATAACTTTATTAGATCCAAAATGAAAAGAGTAACCACAATCATCCAAAATAGAAACTGAAATTAAATTCCTTCTCATAGAAGGTACACAAACAGTGCCTTACAAAACCAACTCATGTCCACCACTTAATTTTAAAGCAACTACTCCTATGTGCTCTACTTTGACATTCATTCCATTTCCAACTGCAACAGACACCTCCCCTTCATTTGGTCTTCTCTTGGTTTTGAGCTCCTGCACAGATTTTGTAATATAAATTGTCGTACCAGAGTCTAACCACCAAGTATGAGCAGGTACATCTACAAGATTAGATTCAAAGCACACTAGAGCACGATGAATACCTTGCTTTTGCTTTTGCTTTTGCTTCATCTCTAACCACTTCTTAAACTTAAAACAGTCAGATTGTTTGTGCCCGAATACATCACAAAACTTGCAAATGCCATTAAATCTCTTTTTAATACCAGATGATTCACCATCTTCATGAACTGAGGAAGGTATTGATTTATCACTCCACTTCTTCTTGAATTGAGGCTTGTTACTCTTCCCCTTAAAATATTTCTTCTTTTACTCATGACTCTTATGAGAAACCAATTGAACAACTTGTCCCTTACCCTTTCTCATATTTTGCTCCTCCTGACTAAGAATGGCTACAAGCTCATTAATGGACCACTCCTCCTTTTGTGCATTATAGGAAGTTTTCAGAACATCAAATTCAGAAGGAAGAGAGTCTAATACTTGCCAGACCAAAAAATCACTTCCCAATTTCACTTTCATGGATTTCAACTTGTTGTACCAATTGGTGAGCTTCATGGCATGCTCGCGCACACCCGATACACCATCATATCTAGTCTTTGTCAGTAATGAAAGATAGGAGGCCTTTTCTGTCTTGTCAAATTTCTTGTCTCAGGAACATTATCTTTGATGGTCTTGTCCATAGTGAACTTCATAGTCATCAGACCCACTTTATTAGAATGAGCCCACTTATCATGTTTTGTTATAATAGCAGCGGAAGACTCAGGTGTGGGAACTTCAGGCTCATTCTCAGTAAGGGCAACATCAACGTTAGAAATAGCAAGGAACAACTTAACAGAGTCAACCTAGTCCTCATAATTATTTCCATTCAACTTTGGTAAAGAGTTCATACTCATGCAAGAAATAGAGCTTATACTCATGCAAGAAATAGAGTTCATACTCAGGCAAAGCTGGAATTTGTACATTAATGGGAGATTTGTTATCAAACATATCCAACGAAAGAAATAGAGCTTATGACCATAATAAAATTATCTCATGCAAAAGCAATCCCGCCGAAGGGTCCCGAATTACAATGCATAAAATAACTCCCATATCACATAAAATAATTATATTCTTAAAGCTAATATCGAGAGGATATTGAAAATTTTAAAATATAATTACCAATCATTAGGAACTATATCAATAAAGACAAACCGATAGGGTAGGTGCATTATCAAAATAATTCCTAACGTCACATTAATAATAATAATTTTTCAATAATAGTATTTTATCATAATATGTCCCGCGAAGGCGAGCTCACTACTATGAAAAATACCCAAATAGTACCAAATGGTATAAAATTATCATACCACAGAAACATGCCATAAAATTTCATAATAGTAATATGACATATCATAATAATCAAAATATGCACAAAAACAAAACAAAAAAAATAATTTAGACCATAATTTGGAGAGCACCAAAGTAATTTATGTAATAGAATAAGTTTTAAAATAATCTATAAATGTTCTTTTACTTGTCGCATAGAAATGAGAGACAAGTCATGTTTAGAAAACCATCAATCCCTTGGTTGTTTCTTCATGGAATCTGTCATTTAATTTTTTTTTTTCTTTATGATACTTGATATTGAAGGATAATGCATCTGAAAAGGAAAATAGTCAGGAATGATTTTATTCTCTGATATATCTCATGGCGTTAGCAGGTATTCCCAGGAGAGGATGAAATTATCGAGGAAATAAAAAGTATGATGGGGTATGATAACCTAGAACAATCTGATTCCATTATTCCTTTCCCTTCACTTACTCCATGAAGGGGTTAATGAATTCGAAATAAATTCTTAACGCCTGATTTAAACAGTAAATTCACTGTCGTATCAGAATTAGATTAGGCTCTGATACCATTTGACGACAAATCGAAATCTAATGTTTTGACGACAATTCGAAATCCAATTCCAAATACGACAAATGATAGATAAATACAATAGATATAGAATTACCTGGAGCAGAAGACATCATTGAGTCCATGATTTCCTACGAAAGAATTCAAGCGGCAGAGAGTAACTCCTCCTATCACCCCGTCAATTACAAAAAAAAACCATGTAGTTTCAATGGGGCAACGCCCACTTTATATTAGGGTTAGGAGTAGGGGCCTCTGCAGATTAGGAAAAAAATGGGCCAAGCCTGCCCATTATAGCTAAGCCCAATAACAATAACCAAACAACACCATATCCACATAATTTAGCATCTAATTAATCTAGAATATAATTAAAATTATAACTAAATTATTTATGCTAGTCCACGACATAAAATATCCAACAATACTGGCTACGGGATCATGGCCTAGCGGCTGACAGCTTGGGCGACCACTAGATCTAGCAGCCACTAGCTTGGCCGACTGTAAGATTTGTGGCCGGCACCTTGCCCGACTAGAGAGAGAAGAGAGAGAGAGAGAGAACCTAGAGAGTTACTTGCGAGGGCCAAAATCGTCGGAGAAGAGAAGGTGAGGAGTGGAGTGGAACGGAGCAACGGGAGCGAGTGAGCAAGAATTAGGGCTCATCCCTAATTTTATTCGATTTTATCGATGAAATATTTTATTTTCTGTTCATCGGGAATAACCAGATACCCCCTCAGATAGTCAAAGTCAAAACTCCCGACGGAATTTTCTATAGATAATTACTGGCAAAAAAATAAATTCCGTGGGGAATCACCATCCTTGTCTGATAAAAGTTTTTTTTAAAAAAACCTTAGCTTTGGGGTGGTCGGGGATGGATCCTCTCCCACTTTTCTCCTTGTCCTACCTATCCCATTCACTGGCGATGATCGACGAGTTGTCCGATTGTCGATTGAACATCACAGGCGGTCTTGGGCTGCCGTCTCGAACCAAATTATACCTTGGGAGTACGGTAAACCCGTTGAGATCGCCACAATTGGGATCTCACCGGATTTACCGTCAAATCTGACAAGATCGCAATTGCGACGATCTCAAACGGTTCGTCATTCCTAGGATATCATTTAGTTTGAGACGACGATCGAAAATCATTGATGATGTGTGACCAGTGATCAGACGACTTATCGATCATCATCGATGAATACGAGACAGGCGGGGATAGAGATTCTCAATCCATCCATAGTTTTGGAACGGACCAAATGGGTTCGACAAGACAAACTGACACTACTGTTGACTTTTTTAAAAAATAATATTTATTCCTTGTCAATTAGTATTCTCTCTAATTTTTTTAAAGCCCCACTCTTTTATTTAGCACATTCATGACCAATCTCCCCGCAAACAGCACACAAGTACGTGTCCTCCTTAGCTGTCCAAACTCCAAAGTCAGTAGGCATATATAAATGTTTTCCGTTTCATATTTAAACATACACTACCACAAAATTAAATTCCTCATCTCTCTATATATGCATCTCCCTTCTCTCTACTGCTTCAAATCGCGAACAATCCAAAAGATCAATGGTGGTGAAGAAGACATTCATCTGTTCTTTCTTTCTTGTCCTACTCCTTTTAGCATCCGGTAAGTACAATACTACTGATTCTAATTTAGAACTGTAAATTAATGAATTAAAATCTCTTATAACCTTCATTTGCAGAGGAGATGGGGCATGTTGATGCAAGTTTAAAGCATACATGCTTCAAGGTAAGCAGGACATTTCATGGCATCTGTGTGAAGAACAGCAAGTGCAACGACGCTTGCCGAAGTGAAGGGTGGCCACTTGGGAAATGCCTCCCTCTGCTCCTTTGTCTCTGTTTCATAAGATGTTAGTGAATGTACTTGATGAATGACGATTAATAATAATAAAAAAAATATGAACCGATTAGTTAAGGATTTATAGTTCACTTACTTAGAAATTTACCGATTAATTTTTTTATTTTGATTTATTCGATTTAACCAAATAAAAAAATTTAAAATCAAAGCCGAACCGAGTAAACAGATATCACTAATTTTTTTAGAAATTTTTTTGAAATTCTGAATAACCCAATCGAATTTTTAAATTTGGTAAGTTCAGTCAGTTTATTCAATTTAATTGAACTTTTGCTCACTCTTACACGCTTTATGTTGGAATGGGGAAAAAAAAATGGAAGGAGACTCCTTTGTATATGAGTTTAGTCTTACATTTGGAGTTTCATGTCACTATTGTTGGTTTATATTGTTGCACATGCATGTATGATGTGAACAAATGCATGGGAAGAGACTCTCTCTGACGCAGAGTGCGTAGGAGGTGCAAATCCAGGGCATGGATTGCAACTGAATTAAGTTGACTCATGTGCGAACCCGACCTACCGGACTAGTCAAGACAAAATTTGTCCTGCAAGTAGAACAACCAATATTTTGCCATATGGATTCTTTTTGTTCGCTGCTCAGAAGGATAATAGAAGAAACTATTGTCAATGGTGATTTCGCAACCTCCCAGATGGTAATGGTCGACCATTGATGGGAAAATATTGTATACTGCAAAATATATGTATGATAAAATTATCAATTTGATTATAAAAAAGGCATAACTTAAAAGATAGTCAAGACTTACCGACTATTGGCTGGTAGCGATTTGGCAGTCAGCCAAGCTTTATCGACAACAAGATCTAGCATGGTCGATCGACTGTCAAATCGCGGTCGGCCAATAGCTTAGCTCTTTGCCAGATCTAGCGACCGACAAGTGAGTTGGGAGAGAGAGAGAAAGGTAAAAGAGAATAAATTATTGACCGCGTCAAATATTGTTAGATATTTTTCTTATTAATCTGTTAATTGATAGTTTCTTTATGAATCTGTTAATTAACAATTTTCTTATTAATTTTTTATTTGACTAAGCATCTTAAGGTTTTCAATTAATTAAGAAAGTTATTTTGTTACGTCTTCTCTTCTCTGTCTCTCTCTCTACTTCCCTTATTTTAATATGGTATCAGAGCTATAGCTCTTCTTACCTTATGCACCACTTCTTCTTATACGACGTCTTTCTTCTTCTTAATGTGAAGCTTGATGTCACCATGTTCATTTTTATTTTTATTTGAAAAAAAGGGGTTAGCAACTTTTAAAGTGTTTTATCTCTTCCTCCTCTATTTTTGCTCTCTATCCTCCTTCCTCGTTTCTATCACCCGCCCACTCACGACGGGATAGTAGGGGAGAAGAGAAATAACCTCTGTGTTTCCTCTAATGTAGCTTATGCCTTTTTGCCTTTCCCAAGCTACAACAACTTTTGGTTCTTTGTTGTTGTTTTTTTTTATGTCGAATATTCAGAGATATCAAATTTATCTCCAAATTGGACATAGTAGTATTCAACATCCTAAAAGACTTGACAGAACCTTCATCAGTGGTCCTTCAGCTTTAAGATGATCTTTAAGACATGCAATGACTTCACAAGTCCATCCTAAAATTCTCTCATCTGTGCCTACTCATGGAAAACCTTCAAAATTTTTTATCTACTAAATGGTATATTGACATTGGAGTAACTCATTATATCACATCAAACTACAATATCTTTACAGAAGTACTACCATACACTAGTTCAGATACGGTATAAGTAGGTGATGACTCAGGTTTGCATATTACTAATCTTGGAAACACATACATTTATTTGTCTAATCATACTTTTCACATACGCAACATCTTTCATGTTTCATTCATTACTAAAAATTTACTCTCTATATATCAATTTTGCCTTGATAACAATGTCATTTTTGAATTTCATCATAATCATTATCTTATAAAAGATAGAGGAATAAATATTAAAAAAATACTACTGTGTTTCTTGGAGAAATAAAAAATACCCTCTACTATCTTCAAAATTACTCAATTAAAGCTTTTATCGGTGGGCGCGCAAATAAACCAGCTTAGCATGCTCGACTTAGTCATCATTCCCTTCATATTGTTTAGTCGATCATAAATAGGTATGATTTACCTATTTTTTTACTTCATCTCCATCTCATTCATGTCCGACATGCATGGAATCTAAAAGTCATAAGTTATATTTTTCTTCATTTGAACGTATTTCCGATTTTCCACTTGAAATAATTCATTCTGATATTTGGGGTCCTGCACCTATTTTGTCTAACTAAGGTTTCTTATATTATGTTACCTTCATTGATCATTTTAGTAAATCACTTGGCTTTATCCTATGAAAAGAAAATTTGATTTATTTATATATTCTGTAATTTTCAAAAATAAGTTGAATGATATTTTTATCGCAAAATACTCTCTCTTCATTCTGATTAGGGAGGAGAATATCAAGCTCTTCATCGTCATTTTGTCTCTTGTGGGATTGTTCATCGAGTCTCTTGCCCTCACACTCTAGAACAAAATGGTTATGCTAAGAGAAAACATAGACATATAGTTGAAACTGCCTTAACTCTTCTTCGTCATGCATCAGTTTTGCGTAAATTTTGGGATGAAGCTGTTTGTACTGTAGTATATCTCATAAACGACTTCCTACCCTATTGCTCAATCATAAGTGTCCTTTGAAAAAACATTATAATCAAACTCCTGAATACACCTTTCTTCGAATCTTTGGTTGCGCATGTTATCCATGGTTACACCTCTACTCTAAAAACAAACTTGACTCTCGTTCATTATTATGTGTTTTCCTTGGTTATTGTAATATGCATCATGGGTATCGTTGCTTATATATACCAACTGGATGGATATATACATCATGACATGCTACTTTTGATGAATCTCTATTCCCTTTTTAGGCAGCCTCTTCAATCTCTCCTCTAGATACAGGTGGTATTTTCTTGATGTCACCCAACATTATCAGAAGAGATGATATCCTAGGTCCTGCTCCGAAGCTCCCTAATAACTCTCCTATACCATCAGAATTGCCTCAAGTTGTTGCTCCAATCTTTAAAGTCTCACCAGCCGAAGATAATATGCTCTCTAGCTCTGGATCCTCGGATAATATAAGTTTAGCAACAAACTCACCATGCTGATCACCCACTTCCTCATCACCATCAACAAGTGATTCAGATGATATTGCTCCTCGTTGCATGCTTTCCTTAAGTGACATATATGCACGATGCACACCAATGGCTAATCGATATCCTCTTCCTTGAGCTCTAGTGATTTCCTCAAAAACTATTGAACCAACTTGCTTTACACAGGCAAACAAGGATCCAAATTAGCATAATGCAATGACTACAAAATTTGATGCACTTCTTTGCAATGAAAGATGGAGCCTAGTTCCGCGCACTCCGTCCATGAATGTTGTGGCTCGAAATGGATATTCCATCTTAAGCATCGAGCTGATGGTTCTCTTGAACGGTATAAAGCTCGACTTATAGCCAAAGGATTTAGTCAACAACCAGGTATTAACTTCAATGACACCTTCAACCCAGTCATCAATATTACATTTGTTAGATTATTATTATCAATAACTATTAGTTCTAATTGGTCTATCCGATAAGTAGACGTTTCTAATACATTTCTTCATGATATTCTTGAGAAAATGAAATTTATGGAGCAACCACCTTGGTTTATTCATCCACAATTTTCATCTTATGTTTGCCACCTCAAGAAATCTTTATACGGTCTTCGACAAGCTCCTCATGCATGGTTTCATCGATGATCTAAATGGTTACATGCTCAAGAATTTTCTGAATCAAAATCTGACTCCTCTATATTCTACAGACATAATGATGGTTCTATGATATTTTTTCTTATTTATGTGGATGACATTCTATTAAATGGCAATGATAAAAAAGACATCACAAATTTATTAAGCCTTCTCAATCATGAATTTCTTATTCGAGATTTAGGAAATGCTTATTTTTTTCTTGGTATTGAACTTATTCCACATGATGAAGGTTATATCCTCTCTCAGAGCAAATATATTACTGGGGTTCTTCAAAAAGCTAAAATGGATGGAGCACGTCTGGACTCTACACCAATTGCTCCAAATAATATTTCTACACCTTCTTCCTCTTCGGTGATGGTTGATCTCCAGGTTTATCGAAATATTGTTGGAGCTTTATAGTATGTTACTATCACGCGCCCTGATATTATGTTTGCAGCTTGTCAGTTCATGCATACTCCCACTGAACACAATTGGGAAGGCGTGAAAAGAATACTTCGTTATCTCAAAGACACTATTCTACATGGTCTTCTTTTATATTGACACTCACCTCGAGATTTACATGCCTATAGCGATGCGGATTGGGCAAGTTCTCCTAAGATAGACGCTCTACTAGTGGATATGCAATATTTCTTGGATGAAATCTTATCTCTTGGAATTCGAAAAAGCAACCAACAGTATCTCATTCAAGCACTGAAGCTGAATATAAAGCTATAGCCAATGTAATGTCATATATTATTTGGCTTCAATCCCTTCTTTCGAAACATCATCTTGCATCGCATATTGCACCAAAAATTTGGTGTGATAATATTGGAGCAACATATCTTACATCAAATCTAATATTTCATGCTCGTACAAAACATGTTAAAATTGATTTTCATTTTGTTCAGGAGCGCGTGACAAGCAAACAATTATTTGTTTCTTATATCTCTGTAGAAGATCAAATTGCTGATATCTTTACCAAGTCATTATCCAGACAATGTTTTAGCAGATTATCATGCAAACTCAAAGTTAGAGATCTCCTATTAAATTTGTCGGGGGTAAAAGAGAATAAATTATTGACCGCCTTAAATATTATTAGATATTTTCCTTATTAATCTGTTAATTGACAGTTTCTTTATGAATATGTTAATTAACAGTTTTCTTATTAATTTTTTATTTGATTAAGCATCCTAAGACCTCTATAAATTGTATATCTCATGGACAAGTTTTTTTTAAAATTAATTAAGAAAGTTATTTTGTTACCTCTTCTCATCTCTCTCTCTCTACTTCTCTTATTATAATAAGAGGTACCAGCCGCTAGATCTGGCAACCACTAACTTGGTCAGTCAATAGATCTGGTGGTTGGCACCTAGTCCAACTGGGGAGAGAGAATAATGAGAGAGAACCAGGTAGTTACCTGCAAGGGCCGAAATTGCTGGAGAAGGAGAGAATCAGAGCGGAGTAGCCAGACTGGCGTGCGAGAATTAGAGTTAGTCCTAATTTTATTCGGCTTTACCGACGAAATTTATTTTTCGTAGGAAATTTCCAATGGAAAATAAATTCCATCGAAAATAACCAGACACCCTCGTCAAGTAGTCAAAGTCATCGACGGAATGTCCATTCCGTCAGAAACTCCCAACGAAATTTTCTATCAGGAATTACTGATGGAAAATAAATTTCATTGGGAATCACCAACTATCCTCATTGGTTTACAAAGATTGCCGACGGAAAATCTATTTTGTTGGAGGTTTCCGATGGAAAAATATCCCATTGAAAACTTCCAACGGAATATCTGAATCTTCCAACGGAATAGATATTCCATCAGTGAATTTTGACAAAAAATATTCCACTGGTATTACTGGGTTTTTTAGTGTAATTACTGTTTCTATTTGAGATCGCAGATGGATGAGTCACCAGAGAGCAACTATCGTGAAGAGGGTTCCTGGCGCTCCGGTAGTGAAGCGAGCTTCTTGAATCTATGCAACACTAAGCAACAAGTCAGAATGGAGGCCAAAATGGACCTAGGCATGGTAACTTGGACACTCAAATTAAAAATGAGCTTATGTGCGCATACCTGAGCCCACCAAAATAGACTCCCTTTAATACCATCTCCTAGGAGGGAGGCATGAATCTCATGTTTAGGTCATGGGACTACCTGTAGGCCCACGTGTCCTTATCCATACCCTCGATATATTCACTCCACAACCTCCCTTCGTTATGATGTCCAGTAGTATCTGAAATGGGCCAAACTAAAGGAGTCGAGCGGGCCCAAGCTGTAGGGGTAGGGGGTGGTCGAGCTGAGGGAGTTGGATTCCTCTTAAGCTTGCTTCGATGCACTTGGGCATGTCTTGATGTACCATATTGACATCTCAGTGCTCCATTTGACCTGCTTCAGGTCCACCTTGACTAGAACCGATCTCCTTTTCTTATTAACTTACAACTCAACTTGACTTTTGATTGACCCGGTGGTGCTACGTGTAGGCTACCTATCTCTGCCACATCAATTAGATATATAAGATTTTCATTTTATTTCCCTATTTTGCTTTCTATTATCAGTCAAATACACTTTCTCAAAATTGGTAACTCAATTTAAAGCAGGAGCTAGGAGAATGGTGCTCTTAAAAGTGATTGATTTTTGTTTACAATCTAATGCACTAAATTCTGATCATTTACCCACACAGTGATTCAACAACTAACTCCAACAATCTTACAAAGTGAGCATTCCTCTCTGTATAGAAGGAAAACATATTGATTTTTGACTCTTCCCCAGTATTGAAAAGTGAAAACCTGAAAGAGCAAAATCAGTAAACACAAAGCCGTTACTTAAATATGAATCAATAAGAAAAAAAATAATATAATTAATGAGTTTTTTTCAATCTCGGGTGACCGATTCGGTCCCACGAAAGTTTTCCATCGACCACCTGAGTAAATCGGGAAGTGCTTACGGCGGACGGTCCAGAAGACTAGCATCTCAGGGTTTGCATCCCATTTGGAGGAAAAATTCCTGTAAAATACGTCGCAACTGAGGATCAAACCGTAAATGTTTAGGATAATAACTAGTTGCCTTTCTATTGCAACATAGCCCGGGGCAAACATGAAGCAATAAGGCATGATAATTAGATTGAATTCATTTTTGAATATCAAAAACCTTGCAACCATTCAACTCTATTAGAAGCTAATGCGATTGGGAAATCTACTACCTACTGAACGACCTAAGTAGTGGTGAGACCTGTGTAGATAAAACACATCATGGAAGAGATTGAATAATAGAAGAGAAGAGTGTTAGGGTTTATAGAGATACGCTCTTAACCCCTAATGTTGGAGATGACTCATATTTGATAACACGGGAAACGACCATGCCAGGAGGTACAACCAAGCAATGCTGACTACTGAGGACTTGACAAACGCACATAAAGACCCTGTCACACAACCGTACCCCTGAACACGACCTAGTCATGTTTGGGTTTGAGGGATCAGATACTACTCCCAAGGCACAGGAGTGTCCAGAAGAATGATCGAGTTGTGCTTATCGTGTAGGCGTCAGGTTATTACGAGATTTTTACTAATATTTAGTGATGGTAGCCTGGTGTTTTGGTTTTTCTTTCCCTTCTTTTCCTTAAGAATATTATCTTGGAACACACACATCATAATCAGATTTCACTCGACTTACTCTTCAATCTGACTTGAAAGAGGGGCATTTGATGGTAGCCAAGTATATCTCGAGCAATACAGTGGAATAATAGTGAAGCTCTTCCGGACAATATAGTTGGGGCAGAATAAATACTATCTAGCACAATTACTGTAACGACCCGGCCCATTTGGTGGTCCATTCGGCGACCTCTTATTTTTCTGTGGGTCATCGACCGTCGACCATGTCGTTACCTTACTAGGTCTTCCCACCCCCTGGACAGTGGATTTTTGCCTTCCCCAGGATTCGAACCCTAGACCCAGGCTTAAGTACTAGTTGTTTATGAATCCTGGTAACCACTACTCACTTGGTACCAGGATTCAGGAGATTTAGTACTTAGCCTGGAGGTCTAGAGTTTGAATCCTGGGAAAGGCAAAAACCCACTGCCAGGGGTGGGAAGACCGTAGGGTTGTCGGCCTAGAGGGTTGCCTGCGGGGACCATAGAGGCGGGGCCGCTACAATTACAAGGTTATATAGAACAATATTATGGAGGTTTTCACCAGAACAATAATACTAAAGCCTTGTTGGGCAACAATGGTAACGTTCACTGAACGACATTACTAACATCCTTCGAATAATAAGAATATGATCCGTCGAGCAATGCAAGTGTGATCCGTCAAGCAATATGGGTGTGATCCACCGAGCAATATGCATATGATATTCTGAGTAGTATGTGTTGGTGCTTGGATGGCTAGAGAAGGGGGGGGGGGTGAATGTAGCCAGACACAAATAACTTGCTCTTTTGAAATCTTTCTGCGTGATCAGATTAGCAGCAGCAACAGAAGAAAATAATACAAGTATAAATGCAGAAATGAAACACAAACCAAAACACTAACAAGGACCGTTTACAAGGTTCGGGGATAACTTGCCCCTACTCCTTGGCGTGCCCGTGAGGTGGGCGATCCCTTGATCGTCAGCAGATCAAGCCCCGGTGAACCCCGGATAGCAACTGTCTCCTTCTTGGTGGAGAAACCTCTCCACAAGCTGTCTCAGATGGATACAAGATAAGCTCACGAGACACTCGAAGGAAACTCTCACAAGAATGTAGCAAGAACACTCAAGCACAAAGCAACAGAGAGTACACACACAGCCCAGCCAAAACTTCCCAAGTTTTCTGTCTGTTCACGCTATCGCTCCTCTGCTTCCAGCTTTGTCTTAAGCCTCTTCTCCTCGTCGCCAAGCTTTGTCAGCATCCCCTGAGCACAACCTGAACCCACTGACCTCCCTGAGCACTCAGTCCACTGAAGACCTTTTCAGCTGAGCCTCCGTCAGTCGCCAGCCGCGCTTCAGAAGCCGTTGAAACCTGAGAAGAGAAAACATCCAAACCTGACGTGAAGAAAGTCTCCAGTTGATCCTCCTCCTTTGTTTGGGTCATCCTCCATTACCTGCAAGCTCATCAAACACTTAGCAAAGCATATCACAAGGAAATCACAGTGTATAAGATAAAGCGCAGAGAAAATAGACGCGATCAGAGCTTCTAACATCGATTTCAAATTAAGGTTACCGCTATTGATCAGTCACCAGACCGATCAGAGAGGACCCTGATCGGTCACCAGACCGATCAGGGTAAGCCTTGACCGATCAGGCTCCAGCCTGATCGGTCCACAGTGAGAAACTGGAAATCGCGGACTCCTTGTGATCGATCACCCTGACCGATCACAGATCGTGGATCGGTCACTGGACCGATCCAGCACTAGCTGGGTTTCCTCCAGCTTTCGCAGCCACAAAGGCCTGATCGACCACCTGACCGATCAGGTTGTGCCCTGATCGGTCTGGTGACCGATCATGTCACTCCCTGACCGATCAGGAGCATCCTGATCGGTCATAGTGAGGAACCCGTGATATTTGAATGATTAGCCTGACCGATCATGGTTCCTCTGTGACTCGTGCTCAGTCCCCCAGACCAAGACTCCGTGCCCAGTTTCACTCACCGAGACTTCATTCAACCTAGCTTCACTCATTAGGACCTGGCTTCACTCACCAGGGTTTCGGTCACCCGACTTCACTCACCGGGACCCGACTTCACTCACCGGGATTTCAACCTAGCTTCACTCGCTAGGATTTCAACCTGGCTTCACTCGCCAGGACCCGGCTTCACTCACCGGGATTTCAACCTAGCTTCACTCGCTAGGATTTCAACCTGGCTTCACTCACCAGGACCCGGCTTCACTCACCAGGACCCGGCTTCACTCACCGGGATTTCAACCTGGCTTCACTCACCAGGATTTCAACCTAGTCCCACTAGGTCTTTTCTCATGCCAGCGTACGATCTCCCAGATCCACCGGGACTTCACCTAGTTCCACTAGGTCTTTTCCCATGCCAGTGTACGATCTCCCAGATCCACCTGGACTTCACCTAGTCCCACTAGGTGTGCCTAGTCCCACTAGGCCTTTTCCCATGCCATTCCCATGCCAGCGTACGATCTCCCAGATCCACCTGGACTTCACCTAGTCCCACTAGGTGTGCCTAGTCCCACTAGGTCTTTTCCCATGCCAGCGTGCGATCTCCCAGATCCACCTGGACTTAATCCGAATTCACTCAACCAAACTTAAATCGTTGTCAACACCAAAATAACAATCGGGCCAGACTGCATCAATAGTATGAACATGATTTTTCATACAATGGGAATGTGATATGTCGAATAATATGAATATGATCTTTTGAGCAATATACATCTAATTTTTTGAGTGATATGAATAAAATCTTCTGAGCAATACAAGTAGGATCCTCCGAGCATCATAGAGGAACTCTTCCGCTCCATACAATGGAGAGCTTCCAAGTAATATTATGAGGTTTTTCTGAGCAATCCAAGGGAGTTCCTTCGAGTGATCTAATTAGTCACCTTTGAGCCATATGAAACTCGACCCACACCAGAATAATTTCTCGCTAAGTGTCATAGAGATGGAAGCTTCTAGCTATAGATATGTGACACTCATTGAGGGGAGGACACGAACAGGGTGTCAGAGGCAACTCTTTCAAGTCTTTCTTCCCTACAACGTGACAATTGGTGAATAACTATTATGAAGTGGGTGTCAGAAGTGGTTTTGCTGATTCCCTCCTCCTTTGACATAGAAATCTACAAGTGGGGGAAAATAATAGATTGCTCATCTTCACTCACTTCAACGAGAACCAGTCAGAAAGTGCACAAAGGTAGATGACACGGGAATCCCTTCCAACAAACTATATAAGCATCCTCGATGATAGCTTTGAGGTAAGTTGGTTCTCTTATTCTCGCAAGCGGAGACGACTCTTCTCAACCTCAACTCTCCTCTTTTGGTTTTCTTTTTCTCTTATCCCTTCATTGCTAGTGATTAACTTGAGCATTTGAAGGGTCATGTCGACAAGATGACCCATGCACTAACTAGTGTTGACATCTCAGGTCATCAAATTTGTCGAGTTGGGAAGCACATCTTAGCTTTCTGGAGAGGAGGAGTCTGAGCAAGATGAAAAAGAGGCCAACATTTAGTATTTTTGATCCAGAATACTATATATAGCTTAAGCTGTATATATAAGATCTTTGTAACCCTAAAACAAATAGATAATTCTAATTAAAGCCTTCTTTGGTTGTTTCATGGAGTAGGCACATTGTCCAACCATGATAAAACTCTTTGTCTTCTCTCCTCTCTCATTTTTCATCGATTTCTCTTTTTGTGATTTCTTCATGATTGTTGTGGTGCAATCTCAATAACTGATATTAGAGCTCAAGGTATCATGTCAAGGATTTCTTTTGTGAAGTTAGATTTGGAAAAGTTCGATGGAATTGGAAATTTTAGATTATGGTACAGGAGGGTTAGAAATCTGTTCGTGTAACAAGGCATGGTTAAGGCCCTAGGCTAAAAGAAATCAACAGTATGGAGAAGACAAATTGAAAGGAACTATAAACGAAGACTATGGCAATGATTAAGCTTTGTCTAATGGATGATGTAATGTATCACATTATGGAGGAGGAATCATTGGTGGTAATTTGATAAAACTATGAAGCCGATACATGTCCAAATCGTTGACGAATAAGCTCTATCTTAAATGGAAACTGTTTGGGCTTAAAATGTCAGAGGGTACAAATTTTGAGCTAGCATATCAACGTATTTAATCAAATTGTAAGTGATCTGAAATGGATTAATGTAAAGATAGAAGATGAAGACAAGGCATTGATGTTGTTAAATTCTCTATCGTCTCTCCTACGTACGAGAATTTAGTTACAATCCTGATGTGGGGTCTGGAAACTCTCAAGATGGAGGAAGTCACAAGTACTCTATTAGGTTTTCATCAACGAAAGAAAGCTAGCGACAAGAATTTGTAAGATGAAGGGCTTATGGTGAGAGATAACTAGGAACATGGTAGGAGTAAGACTCGATATAGGTCATGCAACTATAATAAGGTCCAATCTAAATTGAGAAAGAAGAAGGAGAACACATGCTACAAGTGTAGAGTAAAGTATCATATCAATAGAGATTGTTTGGAGAAAAACAAAAGATAATGAACAGAGTAAAGATGGTTCATTAAGTCTATAAACATATTGGAGGAAAAAATTTAGAGAGTGGTGATGATGATATACTTTTTGTTTTGTCAAGTTAAGAGCAATTGACAGATTCTTGAATTCTGGATTCAACGTGTTCTTATCACATGATACATAATAAGAATTGGTTTGACACCTATATGTTTATTGATTCTGATTTTGTTCTAATGGGTAACAATATATTTTGGTAAGTCATTGAAATAAGAAATGATAGAATTAAGATGTTTGATGGTGTGGTCAAAACTTTGTGATATGTTAGACATGTTGGGGAGCTCGATGCAATACATGCATTAGACATGTTTTGCAAACGCGCAACGGAAGATAAAATAATAATTTAAATTATTATAACAGATGCACTACATGCATACAGGATACAACCATGCAAGAAATAACCATAATATAAAATTTTTACTATATGAAATTATACCTGATTGTTGGGATCGATGGCCCAGCTAGAGAGGGGGTGAATAACTTGTCACCCAAATCGCTTGTTTTCCCTACACGATTAGTTGCGCTTGCAGAAATGCAAACTAAACAATTAAGAATAATGTTAATACTTAACCTTTTACGTGGTTCGGAGATTGCTTGCTCCTACGCCACTGCATGTCCTTGAGGTGGATGAACCCTCAATCCTTCATTGGATTAGTCCATGGCAATCTCCGGTTAAGCTTTCTCCTTCTCGGTGGAGAACAACCTCCCACAATATCTCTCTTCCCTTTACAATATGAGAATTAGGGTTTGAGGAAGAAAGTAGACTTAGAAGCCTTGTGCACTTGATCAAGAAGGTTTCTCACTGAAGAGCTAACCCTTCTCAAGTCTCAAAGCCTCCCTTTAAATAGAGGAGAGAGCTGTTAACAAAATAGCTCAACCCCGACACTAGTCGACTGATGCCAACTCCACTCGACTGGTGCTCAACCAAATGGTTAGATTTCGAACAGACCAATCGACTGCTATCCATACCAGTCGACTGATCTTACTATTTGAAATTCACAGAAGGTTCAATCGACTGGTGTCCCTACCAGTCGACTGATCCTATTACACTCACACTCATCCTCTCTAGAGTCACCCTTTGAAGCTATATTCCATTGGCTCTCGTCCCTTGGATGCATCCAAGCCCTCAGCTCGTCCAAATGCTAGTCTTCACGTATGCCTTGAAGTCTGCTTCCCTCAGCTCCACTCCATTGCTCCTTGTTCGGCGGTTCCTCGGATGCACCATCCTTCACCGACTCAAGGACCCAAGCACCAGAATGAGATCTCCAATATATGTGTTCCACCAAGTCCTACATGACTCAAACACAGATCAAACTAATATGAAAATCTAACTTAATCATATTAACACATACATCAAAACCCATGATCTATCTGATTAATCCTAGGTCGATTGCACCAGCAATGACATCAACTATTGACACTTATCAATCCTTGCCTCTATTTGTATCTATAAGATCGTGTCAGGTCGGCTAAAGGGAGGTGAATAGCCCTGAAAAATAAAACATAATCTCTTACTTTTGTCCTTAGCAAGGACACACTATTAATTATGACCAATAATAAGCATAAGTGGAAAGTAAGAAGAGGCACAAGAATTACTTGGTTTGCAACTTAGGTGATTGCTAATCCAAGGTAATAAAAAGCTATACTAGAATTTATCCTTCTTGAAGGTGAAGCAACCTCTTACAAGCGTTAAAAGCACAGATAATTGAGGACAGAATTGGAAAAGAGAATACATAGATTATTGTCCTAATTTTGAGCTAAAAGGGCTCTATTTATATAGTATGAAAAATTTATCCGTTTCTGATGTGACACATTCGGGGAGCTTGGAAGTTTTCACGGCGCATGTCACTTATACATGTTGCAACGGTCAAAAAATGGTTTTTTTGGATAACATAGCTGAGTCTGGGTGCTTGGAACAACTTCGAGTACCCTGATTGTGTCTGGGGCACCCGGATCGGGTCTAGGCGCTCAGAATAGCTCCGGGTGCCCTGGTGCAAGTCAACTATTGGTTTACCAGCTTTCTGGCGCTTTTGGGTGATTTCAAATCGTCCAAAGTTGAGCTTACCCGAACCCAACTTCCGATCTTCCTCTCAAGTAGTCTTTCTCCTCGGCTTCTCATCCCTCGGACATTACACACATCTTTCTCACTCCACTGGTGTATTCTTCTGTAGCTTTTCTTCCATCGGATGCACCGAGCCTTCGACTCTCTTCCTGTGCACTCTTTCTCGCTCGCCACGTCTTCCGCTCAACATTTTGTGCTCCTAAGTTTCTGCACACTTAGACAAAAGACATCAGAATCTAACCACATCTAACTTGACTTTGTTGACCACATCAAAACTATACCAGGGTACTTACAGTATCCACACTATGTTTTAGTCGAGATAACTTCACAAAGCCCGAGTTAAGTCTCCGCTTCGGTATTAGCTAAAGGTGGAGTCTAATCGATTTGAGAGAGAGATCACTACTCAATTTGTATCCGGCTCTCGAATCAACCCGATCACAAATCAACCAGTGGGTAACCATCACAAAGTTGTTGTTTGGTGACGAGATGACTATTGTCGGTGGTATATGGCTAGTAGCAAATGGGTCCACTGGGTGGTGGAGGGCTAGCGGGGGGATGTCAGATGACCAACGATCCTAGGAGGATGTCGACGGCAATGGGACAACATGGGAGTGGCACTGTCGGCAGCGGAGGCTACTGGCCGACAGTGCTTGGCTCCGGAGGATGGTGGCTCGCCGAAGGAGGTAGGATAGCTAGTGGGGCTTCTCACCGGCAAGCAAGATGGTGACGCAAGGGGAAGACCTCCCCTTGGTGGTCAGTAGCGGCAAGGAGAAGAGGAAGAGGAAAAAATAAAAAAAACCTAACAATTAGGTTTTGCTTCGGTGTTATATTTTCTCCATTATATATCATATATATAGATCTCATAACGGGTTTGATTAATGAATCCAAACCCATTACCATAAACCCATAGTCCAAACCATTAGCCTTAAGTTTAGTTCAAGACTAAACCATATTGGGTCAGAGCCAAATCACTTAATTCAATAACCAAACCTTTTTTAATTAAAACCAAACCAATTTGGTTTATAATTAAACTAAAGATAGTCCAACTCATTTTAAAAAGATGTGGCACATCCACACTTCCTTCACATAAATATCTTTCCATATTTACCCTTTGTCTAGTCCAACTAGACTCGGTCTCTCTCGATCTGAAAATTTAATTCTCAAACTCATTTTATTTCTTTCGGATAAACTTGTAGTGCGTGTGACCCAATAGGTTCCCGATTATATTAGTTATTTATAATTAACCATTAATTACGAATATATCATGAGTGACACCTAATAGTATATCATGATTCCCAATTAATCAAAAAATCAACGATTAATTTCAGATCATTTTCTGATTTCGACAGCTACACTGAGTTGTGCCTCATTCCTTTCACTTGTCTTATAGCCACTTGATTCCGGATATAGTCTATGTGTGAGTCCCCACTAGGCTAATTATGTCATACCTAGTCCAAGTAATATTTCCTTATCTCGTAGATTCAAATTACTCAAATATGTGCCTAAGAGTACCATACTCTTGACATGTGATGCTATGGCCAAAGACTTCAAGTAGCAATCCTAATAAGTGGTCATAGGGTATACGTGTTCTTATGTAAGGAGTGGCGAATCCTTTGTTGATTATCCAAATACCTTCGAGCACATTGAGTTATACCCAATCATCCCGGGAACACACCTTGAAGGAGATATTTGCTTAAGATGTCAAAGTATAAGTCTCCATGACTAAGATGACATGAATACCTTAAGTCAGAGGAAACTTGCAATTAAGTTGCAATGAAATCTTCATTGACATATCCATGTATGTATAAAAGCACATAAAGTCTTATGTGATACGTGCAAACCGCAAGTGTACGGCGGTGTTGTTAAGTAATAATGATATTGAATTCATAGGGGCTAGAGAATAAGTACTAACCTACTTGTCAAACTCGATTGTCTGGACTAAATCAGAGGTTGAGAGTTTTGGAAAATATGATCCTAAGTGATATGGGAAGAGGTCAGAGGAAAAAGACAGTACAATCACAAAAGAGAGAGACATAATGTGATCACAGAGAGTTCAAAGGAAAGGCAGTAGAGGACACAGTGGAATGGCAGAAATATCAGCAGAGAAGTAGAAACAAAGCAGAGTATTAGTTAGAGAAAATGATTCTAGGATTTTGATTTCACTTTCATGCTAGCAAGCACTATGGCTATGTTTAATTCATTCTCCTCAATATTGACTCGTGTAGGTAGGTGATCCTTATGTATCTGATGTAAATTTTTCGAACTACATCGGTGTACCAACCCTAATTTTTTCCTATTTCAAAGGATTCACAACTAGGGACCACAACCTAGAGGGGACCCTATCACGAGATTCCACATCCCTTAACTGACCCTCTCCCTAATGTGTATCTGATGGACCCGAAATACTAGATTAAATTGTCACGGAATATGTGGGTTCATCAGATTTATAATATGAATAAAATGCTGGAAACCCTTTTTGCAATCAAACAATGAAAACGTAGTAAAGGGGCCACAGGTCGTATTTTTCCTGAGGACTAGTTGATATTGTTTGATTCGAGCTTGTATTAATGTGTCGTTTGTGAATTTCGGGTTTCGAATGTAGATTGGATTTGGGTTCAAATAGACATGGAAATGGAATGGAAGCAGATGAACTTAGCTAATGAGCCAAACAAATGATGGCAATCAACAATTCAATCAATGGCAATTAAATCGACCAATGCAATGTAATGTTGCAACATTCAGAAAATCAAAGCATGATATTAGATCGATCCTAATGCTGATTGATACTATTTAGAGATTTTCCTAAAAAATTATCTCTTACGACCAACCATATGCAAACAATCCATAAATAACTGATACAAGGTCAGTGCCAAAACTTCCCTTGACCCAAGTGCAGAAATTGCAAGCTTAACTTGCTGAAATTGTGAGATTTCAATTTAAAACAGAGCTGACTACGCAGGAAGCTGATTTCAAGCTTAAATACACATTAAAATTTACATTCCACTTGGCACAAACTAATGCTAGAATTTCACTTGAAACATAGTGAAAAGGATGAAGCAACTTGATACTCAAGGAGGTGTTCATGTGCCGAGAGCTGCTGCCAAATGCAGAACTGTAACTTGACACTTCAGAATTGAATTTGGTTGATACAACTTGGAAGACAACCCATTCGAAAAGTGCTAAGCAAAAGTGAATGAAGGAAATCAGAACCGAGACATGAATTCAGTAGTGATGAAATCAAAAAGTTCAGAAATGAATTGATTGCTTATATCAGTTCGAAACCTGAGTTTAATTGCAAAAACATCATGTTCAGAAAGGTTGAGAAGATCCCAAGTTCTCTTGATATAAACTTCAGAGACTGATGACTAAATTTGCTAAAATAACCCAGAATTGCAGGAATTAATTTGAATGGCAGAATTTGAAGCTGAATTGCAGCAATCGAAATTCAGAAATGCAGAAAAGATTACTGCAGAAATAAAATTTCAAACCAAAAGCAAAACGAACCTAGCAACTGAAATTGAATGCGCAAACCAAGAAGAACTAATATAACTGACTCAAATTAAGAACACAAAACTAAAAATTGCAGCTCCCACTTGATACGCAAGCTGCCATTTTCAGAAATGGACAGATTTCAGACATGGACAGATTTCATAAATGCAATTACATACGAAAAGAACTTGGATCACTAAATTCACACCCTAAATGTGATCTCTAATTGTAGGAATAGAGCTAGACATAAATCGAATTGAAACACAAGCTGAGAAATTCGAAACTGAACAGAAATGTGCAAAACAACCTGATACGCAAGCTGTAACTATCTGATACACAAACATTAAACTGCAAAGCAAATGAAATTAAGCGAAGTGTTAACTGAATGAGCTAGCTAACTAATGGAAGAACAAATTAAAACCAGTAATTAAGCAGAATTAAGCCCGAAAGGTTAACTACAGCAGCTGAAACAGAACATTCATTAATGAAACTACAGCAGAATTCAAAATTACAGCTAAAACAGGAAAATTAACTAAGTAAAACTAAGCCTCAATCCTCCTTAAGCTCAAAATCTTCTTGGTCGTCAAGCAAGAGCTGGCCTCGAACCCCTAAGCTCAGCAAATCAGTGGAGATAAGCTTCAATCGATCACTCTGCTGGAAACTGCCTCAGCTGGGAAAATTCCAGTCCAATCTCTTCTGTCTCAATTGATGGCTTGCGATGATGATTTGAAGAACATCTGAGCTCACCTGAGAACCCCTACAAGCAGCTCAAATGATCGAAAATGGCTTGTGGATGAGACACAATCGATTGGGTAGCAGAGATGCCGAAACCCTCAAACACCCCTGTTCTGGCGCAAATTGAGCTGAAATCTCGATCCTAGCTATCTTCCAAGGATTCAGATGATGATCAAATGGAGAAATTGAGGGGTCGCACCCCGGAAATGGAGAAAAACCACTGAAGAACTGAAGAAGACGAAGAAACCTACTGTAGCGGCGGAGACGCGATGAAGAGGAAGCTGCTAAAAAATTTCTTAAGTAATTAACATTGGACGACTCAGATTGAATTGAGGAAATCTAACGGCTGATCTTGCTCTGATTGGAGCCAAACTTTGATGATGATGATCTGGGGTCAGGATCTGCCTCGTGGTAGCTCGGATCCTCCAGATATGTAACGGATGGTCCAGATCACCCTAATCTTTGAATGGACGATCTAGAGCTCTCCGAGCTTGATCCAACGGTTGATTTAGCTCTGATTGGAATGAAACCTTCAGATCTTGATCAGGGTGCTTGATCAACCCTAGTCCAAGCTCGGATTGCTTCAGATGGTCCCGGATGGCTCAGATCTAGCCGCTCTTGAATCGGACGACCCAGATTTAATCCTAATCTTGAAAACTCGATCCGGGTCACTTCCGACTCAAGTTTGACCCAATATGCCCTAGATCCATGAACCTTTCATGCCTACAAAAATAGATCAAGAATTTAGTGGCCAATTAATCCAAATAAGTATAAATTTGTAATTAAGTCCAAAATAAGAGTAAGTTCTAAAACCTAGGGCAATTTCATAATTAAGCAATAAAAATATAGGTCAAACATGGATTTTAGCAACTCAAATAATCAACAAAATGGTATTTATCAACTCCCCCACACTTAACCTTGAGCGTCTCGCGAAACCACTAAGTATGTATCCCCTAGATTTTCTTAAGCATAATTAGAAGCAAATGAAAAGAAATTACCTAAGGTTGTCAATTCTCATAAATCTAAGCCCTATGGATTAGTATCTTGTCCTTAAATCAACAACTTAGCCTTTTCATCCATCATGATTCATTGAGATGAATTTAAATCACTAGCCTTTCAAGAAAAATTTTGGTGGCTCTCTCCTTAAGTTCTAAGTAGATGATGGAAGTGGAGCTCACTCATACACACATGCTTCTTGCACTACCATAGGCTTGCTTGTTATCTACTCTCCACCATTATTCATGATTGGGATCGATATCTATAAAAACAAGTGAAAACATGGAAAATGATAAGAAATGGAATAAAAGCAAAGAAAATGGAAAAATTGATAAAGTGGAAGACTTGAGTGCTCAAAGATGTTTCCAATGTACTTTGCTTCTCTATACAGTCCCCTAATGATCTCAAAAGTGTTGTGGAGTCAAACTTGAATAATTGCCTTTGATTTGGATGAAAAAACCTTCCTTGACCTCTTGTGCCAATTTTTATCTATTCGTGCCAACTTTGCTTTTCTTCTCTCATTCATCTTTCTCTTCTTTCTTTTCAGCTCAGATTTGTATCAAAGAACATATGATATCAAGTGAAATAGATACTCAACATAAAATTTTCACTCAACAACCCTTGTAACTCACTCTTGATACATTTCCTTTACAAGTTGGCACACTTCCTTTATTTGTTCCTTTTTTTTTTCGTGGTCAGCTACTGAATTCATTTTTGCTTTCTTTTCCTCTAGTGGAGTCAAAAAGATAGTGGAACAAAGATGTAATTCGGATGAGAAGCATTTCACTAAATTCATGAAGCCGAAACTCCCTTGGGTACCCCTTTATATCTTTTGTTTCCTTCTTTTCTGATTTTTCCTCTTTTTCTTCAGCTGTTAACTTCTGTTTTGGGTCTCATTTTATTCAATCATGTCATGCTCAGCTCCCAAGTCCTTCTCAGAATCATCTCCAATCCATCTAGCAATCAAATGGTAGTGGAGAGTTCAAATAACTCAATCAAAGGAATTGCTTCACAAAATTTTTTTCTTCTTCAAACTGTTTTCTTCTCTTTTTTTTTTCCTGCTGGCAAGTATTACAATGGAGCACATTTGGATCAGAGATTTTATCAGAGAGCTTGAAACTTCAAATAACAATTCAGAACAAAAATTTGATGCTCACATACATGCTTCACTAACTCTTGAAACTTACTCTTGATACAAATCCTTCATGAGTTGGCACACCTCTTTATCATCACAAATTTTTTTTTCTGTTTCAGATTTCAGTTCACGGCATCACCTTCAGAATCAAGAACCTATTTTCTCCTCAGCAGCTACACAATTTATCCTAGTTTCAAATAGTAGTGGAGAATGCAATTGCTTCACTTGAGACCATGGCATTACAAAATTTTTCTGTTTTGATCTATCAATCCTAGCAGTCACTTCTTTCCAATTCTGATCAGTAAAGGATGCACTCATCACTCTGTGATACATTCATATCTTTTATGCCTTGATTCCTAGCCTCAAAAACTCAATTTGGTTGCACATTGGTACAAATTTGCCTTGATAGCTGAAACTTGTGAGCTGTAATTCTACAACTATTCTTGCTTTTAACATTTCTGAATTAAATCAGTTTCTCACTGTTTATTTCGAGTTTCAACTCCATGGCGTCCATTTCCATTCTCTGATTTCTTCAAGCACTTAGCATCAAGTAGCACTTGCTTCAAATGATAGTGGAAACTTCAAGTGTTCCACTCAAAATTTATTTCTGCTCATAAGTCAAATTTCAGCCAAGCCACTGCCTTCCCTTTCCATTCTTTTCAGCAGCTTCTAGCATCCATTGGTTCTTCTTATATCCGAAATTGAATGTGCACCTTCAACTTCAGATACAATGTACACTTAAATTCTTGATTTTCCAGATGTAGTACTCGGCAGCTATAAATGGAATGCAGTCAGATTTTTGGGTGGTTCCGGAATTCAACAGCTTCTAGCATCCGAATTCTTCCAGATTTGGTCAGCATTTGGTGTTCTCAACACTCTTTAATGCAATTCCGAACTTGTTCCCTGATTCACAACCCACGAAAATCAATTTTCAGCTTCAAGTTGACCAATTTCTGCACACTTGAGCTTGGCACAGATTTCTGCCCTTGTGTTTCAGCTTTTATTTCAGTTCAGTTTCAGCTTCTACTTCTTAGCTTTTCTCAGCTTCAGTTCAGAATTCAATTCAGCTTCAAACTCAACTGAATTCTCAGCTCTTTCTCCTTTACATAACTGCATTTGCGTGCCATTTTCAGACTTTGGCATAGAATTTCCTTCATTTAAATGGTTGCGTGCCACTTAGTCCTTGGCACACAATTTCTTCTTCATCAACCAATTTGAGCTTGGCCATGTAAGCTTGGATCTTCAAATTATAATCAAGAATCTAGATGCCTCCATTTGCTTCCATCCTCTTGCTCATTTCTGAAATTCAAATTCAACTCACTTGGCACCTTTTGGCTTCAACTTGGCAAAATTTTTTTCTTTTTGACATGAATACATCCAAAACTTTAGTCACTCCCCCACACTTAATTCTTTGTCCGTCTCGGGAAAAATAGCATTAAGAAACATCTTAAGCAACAAACAAGCCCATAGAAAAGTGGGGTTAAGAGTAGGAAATAAGTAAAGAAAAATGGATTAAACATGATTTTTGCCAAAATTGATATGGAAAGGTAAACAAAGTGATTAGTCTCTATAGATATGATCCAATCATTGAAATATGATTTTAATAGAACCTAAGCAAGTTCTAGAGCACAATAACATATGTGTGTCACAAAGATAAGGCTAAATCTCACTAGGCAAAAATAATTCATCTCAAGTCTTCAATTAAGAATCTAAAGCTAAATAGTACTCAAGCATCCAAGAATTCATCCATTAGCTCAAACCCTAAGTTTTGACAACCAAATTTAACTTATTTTCCAAAAGACCCTAAAATGACAATAAGTTAACCTAGAGGGTTACATTTATTTCCACTCATATAAGAAACAAACTTCTAAGAGAACTAACATGCATTTATTGACAAGGACTCAATTTAAAAGAAAATCCTACTTCTAGAAAGCATAAAAAATGAAACATGCAATAAAAGAAAATACGAGAAAGAACAATCTCCCCTTTATTTCTGGTGGATAGAGTCTATCCAGAAGTAGCCTCCATCATGGTAGTGGAGGGGTATGAGTGGTTGAGAGAGTTCAGACTCCCCCACACTTGAACTTTACAAAAATTTGCTTTGGTGGCCGAAGGCGATTTAGGTTCAGAATCCATTGAAGGAATGGAGTGCTTCGAATTAAAGTAAAATCATCTCCTCCTTCTTTCTGCCTTTTAGAAGTCCCTCCAGGAGGTTGAAGTCTGTTCAGTTGGAGCACCCACTCCTGAAGTCTTCTAGACCCTGGAAAACAATGTAATACCCCTCTCAAGCGTGCAGGGTACGAAGAAAATAAAATAATATCAGTCTTTGCATAAAATGAATCCAAAACTGCATCATATTCAATTAAATCAATTTGTGGTGCCTCAATGAATTTTTCAAAATTATTTTCAACAAAATTTGCATCCAGATACTCATCACAAATAATGAAATCAATCCTTGGCACTTCAATAGAAATTTCATAATTATTTTCTACCAAGGATGTATCAAGCAATGTATCACAACCTATGTAATCAATTTTGGGTGCCTCAATAAATTTTTCACAATTGTTTTCAGCATAAGATATGTCAAGAGACTCATCACAAAAATTAACAACACTAGGCACTTCTAAAAATTTTTCACACTCAGTATTTTCATGATATGTATCACCACATGCTTCAAATTTTGCAACTTTAACACTAGGTACCTCTAGGGATTTTTCACAATTATTTTCAACAAGAGATGCATCCCTAAGTATATCACAAACAATAAAATCAGTGTGAGGTACCTCTATGCAATTTTCAAAAAAAATAGGAGGAGAATTTACCTGATCGTGCTGAAAAATACCTGGAGATTCTACAGAAGTAGATGTATCCGTGTTCTCCTCCTGGTCAAGTATACGCTCCACTTCAGGTTCAAGTTCTGGTGGACACTCAACTAAGGTAGGTGATCCTTGGGTTCTTGCTTCCACCATGCAAATCCCTACACTTTCTGATAATTGTGGAGGTCCCTGGGGCTTAGTGCAATCCCCTACACCTATGGGATCATCTTCCTCAACCATTCCTATAACAACCAAATTAGAAAAATTAGGATCATTAACAACTAAATCATCACAAGATAAAAGTATAGAATGATCCTGTAAATTTTCAGAATTGAATTCAAAACTTTCGCAAGCTTCGCTATCAATCTCCTCCAATTCCTCTAAATCAGTAGGAATGGGTGATTCTTGGGGCTCAGTGCAATCCCCTACACTCTCAATCCTATCCTCTGAATTTTCTGATGCATCAATCAATATAGGTGGTTCCTGGGGCTCTGTGCAATCCCCTACACCTGTAGAATCATCTGATTGTTCTGATCTTTGGGCTTTTATCTTATTCAATCGATCTTGCATGTTTTGAAACCATTGTTGTTGTTGTTCTTGAAAACTTTTCTGTTGTTGTAGGATTTGTTGACACATCTCCATCATCCTTTGGTGTAGAGCCTCATCCCAATCAGGATTATCAAAGCCTCCTTGATTAAACTGCTGAAATGGGAGGGGCTGAAAATTCTGAGTGTCTTGCTGAAAATTCTATCCTTGAAACTGGAAATCTTGCTGAAAATGTTGAAATTGTGGTTGAAAGGATGGTTGAACTTGCTGAGAATGGTAGCCCTGGAAATCTTGGATCTGAGGTTGAAATTGTGGTGGTAAAAACTGAGATTGCGCGGGCTGGAAATTCTGGTTACAAGGGTGAACTTGCTGTGGAAATTGACATGGTTGCTGGAAATTCGAATTAACTTGGTACCCTTGTTGAATTCCTTGAAAAGGTGATTGATCTTGTTGACAAGGTTGCTGAAAATTGGGCTGAAATTGCTGAAAGTGGGGCTGAAAATTCTGGAATTGTGGCTGCCCATTCTGAAAATTCTGAAAATTTGGTAGACTTGGCTGAAAATCTGGCTGAAATGTTGGAATTGCTGTGGTTGCTCGAATTGTTGTAATGGTGGCTGAAAAATTGATTTGGTTGCTGATTGAAAGGTTGGTTCTGCTGAAATTGTGGACATGGCTGCTGGTAATTAGATGAGAACATTTTGAACTAGCAGTCCTGTCACAAAACAAACAAGAAAAATGGCAGCAACCGTATATGAAAGATAAAGCAAAATAAAATAGAACCCAATGATATGTCTAAAAGCATACAAGCAAAAATCAAACAAATCAACTAGTTGCTTCCCCGGCAACGGTGGCAAAAATTTGATGGACCCGAAATACTAGATTAAATTGTCACGGAATATGTGGGTTCATCAGATTTAGAATATGAATAAAATGCTGGAAACTCTTTTTGCAATCAAAGAATGAAAACGTAGTAAAGGGGCCACAGGTCGTATTTTTCCTGGGGACTAGTTGATATTGTTTGATTCGAGCTTGTATTAATGTGTCGTTTGTGAATTTCGGGTTTCGAATGTAGATTGGATTTGGGTTCAAATAGACATGGAAATGCAATGGAAGCAGATGAACTTAGCTAATGAGCCAAACAAATGATGGTAATCAACAATTCAATCAATGGCAATTAAATCGACCAATGCAATGTAATGTTGCAACATTCAGAAAATCAAAGCATGATATTAGATCGATCCTAATGCTGATTGATACTATTTAGAGATTTTCCTAAAAAATTACCTCTTACGACCAACCACATGCAAACAATCCATAAATAACTGATACAAGGTCAGTGCCAAAACTTCCCTTGACCCAAGTGCAGAAATTGCAAGCTTAACTTGCTGAAATTGTGAGATTTCAATTTAAAACAGAGCTGACTACGCAGGAAGCTGATTTCAAGCTTAAATACACATTAAAATTTACATTCAACTTGGCACAAACTAATGCTAGAATTTCACTTGAAACATAGTGAAAAGGATGAAGCAACTTGATACTCAAGGAGGTGTTCATGTGCCGAGAGCTACTGCCAAATGCAGAACTGTAACTTGACACTTCAGAATTGAATTTGGTTGATACAACTTGGAAGACAACCCATTCGAAAAGTGCTAAGCAAAAGTGAATGAAGGAAATCAGAACCGAGACATGAATTCAGTAGTGATGAAATCAAAAAGTTCAGAAATGAATTGATTGCTTATATCAGTTCGAAAGCTGAGTTTAATTGCAAAAACTTCATGTTCAGAAAGGTTGAGAAGATCCCAAGTTCTCTTGATATAAACTTCAGAGACTGATGACTAAATTTGCTGAAATAACCCAGAATTGCAGGAATTAATTCTGAATGGCAGAATTTGAAGCTGAATTGCAGCAATCGAAATTCAGAAATGCAGAAAAGATTACTGCAGAAATAAAATTTTAAACCAAAAGCAAAACGAACCTAGCAACTGAAATTGAATGCGCAAACCAAGAAGAACTAATATAACTGACTCAAATTAAGAACACAAAACTGAAAATTGCAGCTCCCACTTGATACGCAAGCTGCAATTTTCAGAAATGGACAGATTTCAGACATGGACAGATTTCAGAAATGCAATTACATACGAAAAGAACTTGGATCACTAAATTCACACCCTAAATGTGATCTCTAATTGTAGGAATAGAGCTAGACATAAATCGAATTGAAACACAAGCTGAGAAATTCGAAACTGAACAGAAATGTGCAAAACAGCCTGATACGCAAGCTGTAACTATCTGATACGCAAACATTAAACTGCAAAGCAAATGAAATTAAGCGAAGTGTTAACTGAATGAGCTAGCTAACTAATGGAAGAACAAATTAAAACCAGTAATTAAGCAGAATTAAGCCCGAAAGGTTAACTACAGCAGCTGAAACAGAACATTCATTAATGAAACTACAGCAGAATTCGAAATTATAGCTAAAACAGGAAAATTAACTAAGTAAAACTAAGCCTCAATCCTCCTTAAGCTCAAAATCTTCTTGGTCGTCAAGCAAGAGCTGGCCTCGAACCCCTAAGCTCAGCAAATTAGTGGAGATAAGCTTCAATCGATCACTCTGCTGGAAACTGCCTCAGCTGGGAAAATTCCAGTCCAATCTCTTCTGTCTCAATTGATGGCTTGCGATGATGATTTGAAGAACATCTGAGCTCACCTGAGAACCCCTACAAGCAGCTCAAATGATCGTAAATGGCTTGTGGACGAGACACAATTGATTGGGTAGCAGAGATGCCGAAACCCTCAAACACCCCTGTTCTGGCGCAAATTGAGCTGAAATCTCGATCCTAGCTATCTTCCAAGGATTCAGATGATGATCAAATGGAGAAATTGAGGGGTCGCGCCCCGGAAATGGAGAAAAACCACTGAAGAACTGAAGAAGACGAAGAAACCTACTGTAGCGGCGGAGACGCGACGAAGAGGAAGCTGCTAAAAAATTTCCTTAAGTAATTAACATTGGACGACTCAGATTGAATTGAGGAAATCCAACGGCTGATCTTGCTCTGATTGGAGCCAAACTTTGATGATGATGATCTGGGGTCAGGATCTGCCTCGTGGTAGCTCGGATCCTCCAGATGTGTATCGGATGGTCCAGATCACCCTAATCTTTGAATGGACGATCTAGAGCTCTCCGAGCTTGATCCAACGGTTGATTTAGCTCTGATTGTAATGAAACCTTCAGATCTTGATCAGGGTGCTTGATCAACCCTAGTCCTAGCTCGGATTGCTTCAGATGGTCCCGGATGGCTCAGATCTAGCCGCTCTTGAATCGGACGACCCAGATTTAATCCTAATCTTGAAAACTCGATCCGGGTCACTTCCGACTCAAGTTTGACCCAATATACCCTAGATCCATGAACCTTTCATGCCTACAAAAATAGATCAAGAATTTAGTGGCCAATTAATCCAAATAAGTATAAATTTGCAATTAAGTCCAAAATAAGAGTAAGTTCTAAAACCTAGGGCAATTTCATAATTAAGCAATAAAAACATAGGCCAAACATGGATTTTAGCAACTCAAATAATCAACAAAATGGTATTTATCAGTGTCATCGCATTAGGTTTGCTCCATTAAACTCTGTGATGGCCTAGGATTCCTTGCGGTTCATCAGGTTGCACTTTCGTATCCAATTCTCCGCGTCGTCGTTCTCTACGGGTTGGTGGATTGAGTTCTCCTTTCAGTTCATTCCTAAATCTTCATGGGATGCAATTCTTAAGATTTTGGCGATGAGATCGTGTTAACGTGGTAGAGCCAAAATACAAATCAATATATTATCGAACAAGAGATTAAATCATGCAATCAACCCAAGAAATAGTACTTACATATCATAAAAGTTACTCCCTAATCTTAGAATCTAGTAATTAACCCATAAAGTAGGGGTTACAATCCGACATCATGATCAAAATCATAGAAGCTCAACACAAACCAAGTAAAAAAGAAGGAAGAGAAGCTTAGGGTTGATCATCGACTCTTCCTCCTAGTTGCTCCTAATCTTCTTTTTGTGCATTGATCTCCCTCTAGATCCCTTTTAGGGCCCTTAGGTGACCATAAATCAAGATCCCCAACCCTAAGGGGTGAGTTCCCTTAAATAGGGCTGACCAGAGGTTGCCTGACAAGGGCGTGCCCTTGGGCACGAGCACCCGTGCCAAGTTCAAAAGACTCTATATGAGGGTAGCCACGACCCGTGCCACTGGTTACAGGAGGCTGTGTTAGCTGCGGTGTGCTGGGCACTGGTGGTCGTGTGTGTTGGGACCGATGGACAGGCTAGAGGGGGGGGGGTGAATAGCTTGGTGATTCGAATTCGATCTCTTCCTACAAATGTTAGCGCAAGAAGAAATACAAAATAAGGAAGTAGACACAATGCTAACACATTACCATTTACGTGGTTCGGAGATAGCTTGCTCCTACTCTACGGCGTGCCCTTAAGGTGGACTAACCCTTAATCCTTCAGTGGATCAATCCCCGACAATATCTAGCTAGAACTTTCTCCTTCTCGGTGGAGAATAACCTCTCACAATCTTCTCTTCCTCTTTACAAAATGAAAGCTAGGGTTAGGAGGAAGAGAGAGGACTTGGAAACTTGAGCACTTGAGTAAGGATCTTTCACAATGAAAATACTAGCTCTTCTCAAGTCTCAAACTCGTCTTTAAATAGAGGAAAGAGCTATTAACAAAACATCTCAGTCCCGACACCAGTCGACTGGTGTCTGACCAACGGCTAGCCAAATGACTAGTTTTCGAACGGACCAGTCAACTGGTGTCCAACCCTAGTCGACTGATTTTTCTGTGAGTTTCCTCTTAGTGCTGCCAGTTGACTGCTTCTCTTGCCAGTTGACTGCCTAGCTTACAAACTCACTCTCAATCACTCTCGAGTCCATTCTTCACATATGCCTTGAAGTCCACTTCCTCGGCCTACCCCTTGAAGTTCTCTTCCTTCGGCTCTCGTCCCTCGGATGCGCACACAAGCCCACGGCTTGTCTCCATGCAATCCTTTCTGTATGCCTTTGAAGTTTACTTCCTCGGCTTGCCTTTTGAAGTCCTCTTTCTTCGGCTCTCATCCCTCGGATATTTCACTCCGTTGTTCTTCATGTGTGGTTCATCAAGTCCTGCAATACTCAAACACACACATCAAACCAATATGAAAATCTAACTTAATCATATTGACACACACATCAAAACTCATGATCTATCCGATCAAACTTAGGTCAATTGCACTAATAATCTCTCACTTTTTGATGTGTGACAATATATTTAAGTTAGATACAAAGATAACAATTGAAAATTAGAAGCATAGCATACTAAGAAGTATAAACATGCATCCTCCCCCTTAACTTATGCCTTATCACATGATTTTCAATTTTTACACAAATATGAAGAAAAACATAAAGGAATAAGTTAAATTCTAACTTAAACCCTTCAATTCCCCCTCTTTGACACCATCAAAAAGATCACATCAAACAATTCAAACGAAGACATCAAAATAAAATCAAAGTGAGTAGTTTTTTCAAAAACCATATCTGAAATCAGAAAATTAGAGTACAAGTCTTCTGAGTTAGCTACTAGTCGACTGACCTCAATGAAAAACACTTTCATAGAGTTCCCAGTTGACTGGTCCTCTGTACCAATCGACTGGTACTAATCAGTTTCAAATTTCAACCTTTTGAGCTGAAATTTAGAAATGCATTAAAAATTCTAGAAAATTCAAAAAATTATGAAAATTTGCACACATATTTCTTTTAACATTCTCTAACAGGGAAAAAATATGATTTCATGAAAACTCAAAATATTTTTGAATTTTTGACTAAAACTAAAAAACTTGCTAGACCTTTAACTTTGTATCAAACTTATGCCCTAGTTTTGAAACCATCTATTTTTCAAATCTATGCCATAGCAAATAAAACCTAGAATTATTTTCAAAATATTTGAAATTTCCAACTATGATCTATGGGCAAAATGCCCATTAATTAAATACTTACTTTCCCCGTAGTTGGTCTAAAATTGCTAAAGTGATACAATTCATAATCATCAAAATACAATAAGCACATGTGAATTATGAGGATCATCCTTGTAACGACACGGTACCTCAACCCATTGGCGGCCAAATCAACATTTGGCGGCCCAACAACTTGGCCCGTAGGCCCAACAACCTGGCCCGTAGGACCAACAACCTGGCGGCCAAATCAACATTTGGCGGCCCAACTATGTCGTCGACCAACAACCGATGTCGACGACTAACAACCGTGTCGTTACTCACTAGGTCTTTCCACCCCTGGCTAGTAGATTTTTGCCTTCCTCAGGATTCGAACTCTAGACCTCCAGGATAAGTACTAGAGTTTATGAATCCTGATACCAAAACACGGAAACTACGGAGAACTAACTCTGAAACAACTCCAAACCAAAATCACCCGGTGAAACTGAAGGACTGAGGGACTGGAAACTGGATCATCTCCTGGCTCCAAGCAATACCGCTACCTGCTATCTGAAACAACAAAAAGGAAAGCAGGGGTGGTGAGTCCGGGCGGACTCTGCGGGTATATGAGTAGACAATAAGCATGGCATAAATAAGATAACGAAGTAGAGAATCAAAAGGTACAGTCCATAAGAAATATCAGATTTACCTAATCATGCATAACCAAAATAATACGACATGGTATAAAACCGAATAACGACTAAGCAGGTATAGAACAACTCAACAACAATAATATCAAGATAGACATGCATGTCAAACATGTGCAACAATCATAGCTCATATAAGTGCATCAAACACAAGTAAATGCATAAAAGAAATACGTATGCACATGATGCAATGACATGTGTCACCCCTGACGCCAGTCAAGCCGTCAACACATCCCATCTGTGTGACCGAGTGGTTAGGGCTGTGACAACTGTACCACTCCAACAACAATAATAATATCACATACAACAATAAATACCACATAAGGCGTGGTTGAGTGGACAGGATGCTGGGGAGTCTACACTCCAGACCCCTATACCTAGGGGGAGCTATCACAGCTACAAAATATCCCTCAAAAACAAACAACGGTGAGGGTGTCACTGTTAGGCATAACAGGACAAACACTCGCACTCTAATAACTACCACGATAACAAGTGGTTGAGTGAATCGAGCAACAATATGACTAACGACGGCTTAACTAAATGTAAGCCTAACAGTCGTTAGTATGCAACGTGCAAGTATGGTGCATGATATACGATGCACGAACAACCGGAGAAACCACGATGCAATAAAAATCCAACAAGTAAAACATGCATCGATACAACCAACCAGAAACCGAAAAACTAACGGTTATGCACCTACACTACTAGGTAGGGTATTTCTAATGCCAAATAAACCTATCTGTGTTTAATGGACTTCTAAGTGCTCGCATACAAACGACACTTTACAAAATAGAAAACCAACCGAGGACTGTACAGATACGAATTTAGGAATACTCAAAGATCAACGAAGAATAAGTCTCAATGGCGATGTTTAAATAACGACAAAGAACAAGGTCAAGCAATCTATAAGACATAAACTAGCCATGCTTTAAGGTAAAAGAACTACTCGAGTACAAAGGAGAAATACCCGCCTTTTATGTATAACGTGACCGAAATAACCTCTGAGAGAAACCTCCAGTCCAGAAAACCAAACCGCAATCAGAGTCCTGTATCGAGGACAAAGTTTAGTTACTTTGCTAAATGATAACTAGCTAAATCTAGCTACAATCCAAATTAATGGTTTAGATTTCCGACAAAAATCAAACCTTCCAATATAGCTCTCGGTAAGAGCATCACATAATAATTGATACCACACCATTTAATAGTTAATCCAACAAAGTATCACACGGCACCAAACATCTCTCAATCAATTGAATCTATCTCAAAACAATTACAATACCTATACAACTTCACATCAACAACTAGATTCACAGACCTTCCCTATTATACTTGAATTGGAACAAGTTAAGGAGATAAGCCCAGCATTGAAATCTGTATCCCAATACACCTTAACATCTAAACCAACCATTAAATTTGGAACATCCCCCCCCTTTGTAACTCACGGCAACTATACCATAAACACAACCTATCAAAGAATCCCATAACTACGCCCCTCACAGAACCAAGGCAAAAATTCGCACATAGATAGAATTCGCAACCCATACACAATAGAACAAAATTACCCCAAATTAGAACATATGCACTATCAACCTTCATCCGTAAATAATATAGCAAGATCACCTAGCAAAACTCTTACCCTACGGGCGCCGACAAGCAAGGAGAAGAAGAATCAGGGCTCGGCGTCGCTTGCTTGTGTGAGGACGGCAGCGCGTCCAGGAGAGGGGCGCTCGGCGCCTCTTGCGTGCACGCCGGAGAAGAAGAAGGGAAAGGGGAGGAAGGGGTCTCGGCGGCGGCGAGCGGCTGTGGCGTTGAGTCTCGACGACGGCGAGCGACTGTGGCGTCGGGCGAGCAACTGCTCTCGTGCGGCGTTGAGGAAAAGAACTGAATCGGAAAAACTGCTTCTTGGGAGGAAACGGTAGGGTTTTTATTAAGTTTTGGCATTTTGCAAATAAGCCCACTAATTTCGCTATTCACAACTAGGTCCCTACTTTTCGGATTTTTCCTTTTTAACCCTTAAATTTCCAGTATTTAACATTCTCCCCCACTAATAAAAATTTGGTCCCCAAATTTAGCCAGTGAACCACAACAAATACTAGCCAACCATAAGACCAACCAGACTAGTCCACAACCATAAACCATAAACCACAATAGGTCCTAGTCATCCGCAACATGTACTAACATCTCATAAGCAATAAATATACTGAACGAAACTAACTATACGCACCTCAATTAAACAAATGAGGATAGCGAGCCCTGATCGTATCCTCGAGCTCCCAAGTAGCTTCCTCATCAGAGTAGTGATGTCAACCAACCTTAACCCTGATCGCGAGTCAAATGCATTATCTATCACATTGGAAAATGTTCAACATCTCTCTAACGGTAGCTACCCAGTTACAAGCAGTGACCTACACGTAGATACCCTATAGCTCTTTAATATCTCGGAAAATCGATTCATCGACCTGCGGTGCCTTCTCTCTGGTGAGCGTGTAAACCCGGTCCATCTCTGAAACTGATGGTGGTTATCTAAATAGGCAATGGCCGAATCATCTGAATTGCTGTTGGCTGCATCGTCTGAGATGCTGGAGCTTCCACCGTTCGCTGAGTCTGATAACTTGTAGCTTCGACCATCTGCTGAGGTTGGTAAACTGATGACTAATATGCTGGGCAC
>JAGFNQ010005639.1:219248-250965 GCA_024364735.1 Boesenbergia rotunda
AGCTTCTGATTTCACTGGCATTCTTGGGTCTACACCAGTTGCTGACTGCTTCTATCTTGGCTGGATCAACTTGAATGCCTTCTTTGGGTACAATGTGGCCTAGGAAGGCACTGATCAAGCCAAAACTCACACTTTGAGAATTTGGCGTACAACTCCTTCTGGTGTAAGGTTGCAACACTATCTTCAGGTGTTCTTCATGTTCTTTCCGAGTCTTTGAATACACTAGGATATCATCAACGAAGGCAATGACGAACTTGTCCAGAAAATCCTTGAACACTCTATTCATTAGATCCATAAACGTCGCAGGGGCGTTTGTCACTCCAAAGGGCATGACCACAAACTCATAGTGCCCATATCTTGTACTGAAAGCAGTCCTTGGCACATCACTCTCCTTCACTCTGAGCTGATGGTAACCTGATCGCAGATCTATCTTGGAGAACACTGTGGCTCCCTTCAGCTGATCAAATAAATCATCTATCCTTGGCAAAGGATATCTGTTCTGATGGTTACCTTATTCAAAGCTCGATAATCTATGCACATTCGCATAGATCCATCTTTCTTCTTGACCAACAGTACAGGAGCTCCCCAAGGTGAATGACTAGGGCGGATGAAACCCTTGTCAAGCAGCTCTTGCAATTGTTCTTGTAATTCTTTCAGTTCTGCTGGTGCCATGCGATAAGGTGCCTTCGAAATTGGGTTGGTTCCTGGGGCCAACTCAATTTCAAACTCAATTTCCCGATTGGGAAGGAGTCCTGGTAACTCTTCAGGAAACACCTCAGGATAGTCACAGACTACCCTCACTTCTTCTCTCTTCAATCCTTCTCCTTGACTTGCATCCACTATATGAGCTAGAAAACCAGAGCACCCCTTCTCTAACATTCTCTGAGCTTGTAAGGTAGATAGGAACCTATTTATCTTTCTCCTTGGGTCTCCAATAAACTCAAATGAAGGTTCTGCTTCCGGTGTGAACTTGACTTTTCTCTTGCGGCAGTCTATAGAAGCATTATACTTGCTCAAGAAGTCCATTCCTAAAATGACATCGTAATCCTTCATTTCAAGGACTACCAAGTCACTGTAGAGCTCTCGGTTGGAAATCTAGATTGATACTGCCCTTAGCCTCTCAGTAGAGGCCATTACTTCCCCTGACGGTAAGGTTGTTAAGAACTTCATCGTTCAACCTTTCTGGTGGCCTTTATACTGTTTAAGTAGTGCTCAGTGATCAAAGCACTACTTATTAGTTCTTCGGAGGTTTGCAACCTCTTAACACCGCTAGCCCCCTTTAACGCTATCTCAGGCCTTAACATCTTGAGCATTAGCTTAACTATCTCTTTTTCTGTGCTAACTAGCTCTGGGCACAGATGAGCTAACCGCTTAAACATCTTCACTGCTTCATCCACGGATAGTTCTCCTTGTCTGAACTCCGTGAATTCATCATAATGCTTGTTGGTTACTTGCATGTGAAAGTATTCTTCGAAGAACTCAGTCTCGAAGTCGGCCCATGTCATCTGGCTGACATTTCTCTTGGCCTTGACTCTCTTCCACTATATTCTAGCATCTCCCGTAAGGCAGAAAGATGCACACATTATCTTCTCTACCTCTTGCCAGTCCAGTAGCCCTACTATTCTTTCCAACGTTTTGAACCATGCTTAAGCATCCCATGGTTTGCTTGTGCCTGGGAAGTTCCCTAGCTTCAGTTTCTTCTACTAAATGGGGTACGCTTCTTGCCTTACCCCCCTTGCCGGACTACAGATGTAATTGATGGGTCTTCGATCACAACTGGTGCCACTACATTCGCCACCGGCGAAGTAATAATAACGACCTGCTAGTTAGCCATCCTAGTGGCAATAACTTGCTGTTGTTCTGCTAACTGTCTCTGTAACTGAGCCACCACGTCTAAGAGATTTGGTGGGGGTACTGACTCTGTTGCCTCTTGCCCTCTAGGAGCTTGCTCCTCGTTTTGGGCATTTCTAGGACGTCCTCAAATGTATAACTTAACACTTAATGGTAATGTTCCCAAACTAGCTTTAGGATATAACAAGACCTTGGTCTTGATTCTTATCTCATTTCTTAGTCCTAGAACTCGTTCTAGGGCTTAGTAAGACCTTGGTCTTACTCAAAACTTTTATCAAACACCTTGCGTGCCATAATCCCAAAACTTACTTTTGGGCAATTCAAGTAAGTACATAAGCATTCCTCTACTATCCATTCTAGGGATTAAACATGATTCCGTGACACTAAGGTATTAAACATGCTTCCTTGTTCTATGCACATATGAGTAAGTACTTAAGCATTTCTCTATACTGCAATTAAGTAAAGGAGCAATAGAAAAACTGAAACTTAAAGCTTTCTTACTTGAAGACGGCAAGGTTGATGCTGATGTGTGTGTGATGCTGGAGAATGGGAACTGCTCTGATACCACCTGTAGCGACCCGCCTTCTCCTGCCTTAGACGGATCGTTACTTTTGTCTACTTCTCGACTCTAATGCACGACTAAAAGAAATGCGGAAATCTTTTTTTTTCTTTTTAAATTCATCTAAGAATGATATTCTAACTTAAGTAGTCATGCATGATACCATGTCACACTTCCTTTCTCAAAAACTCGTAAAATGATACTTATTGAAACCTGCCTCGCCCAACTCAGCTTTCGGGTATCAGTCGACTGATACTGTATCAGTCGACTGATAGGCCTGAAATCTGAATTTTCAGGTTTCGGCACTTGCTTCAAAACTCCACCACACCTATACTTTCGAGCCATATAGAATCATGACACCATTTCTATACTCTATGCCAGTTTTCTAAACAATTTAGCCAATCAAAATGAATCCATAAACTTGAAATTAGGACTTTTGCGGAAGAAAATGAGCTATTCAAGTTTATATGAACTTTAACAATAGAGTTTGTACCAATCTTGACTCCTATGCATTCATAACACCAAATACATGTTCTATAATCTTGCTAAAGCATTATGAAATGTGAATACAACTTTTCTAAACATATTTAAGCAATAAAACTTGATTCAAAGAGAAATTAATACTATCTTGGCACATGCATCTATTTCTCTAACAATGTATCAATATTTCCAACTACTCACACTTCTACTCATCCAATGCAATCATAAGGATATGTATGCTAAATGAAATGACATAGAATCTTTACTCTAAGAAATTGAGCATGTAAAACTATCCAAAACTTAAATGTTCGCTAAACTCCATAAAGCAAGAACTTTTAAATTTGAATAAACTATAACATTGTAACCCAAATAACTAAATTGTCTCGTCTCAAAGATCTCTCTAAAATCAGCCACCACACACACTTTACTCAGCACCGCCTCATCGCCTTCCTTCAGAATTGCTTGCCTTTACTTTTATCTGCAGTAAGAGGAAATGCAACTAGTAAGCAAAAAGCTTAGTAAGTACTATCTAGCTCACAAAATCTCGGGATGTGCAAACATGCTTCTTGATCAATATGGAAATCATATGAGATACTTATATGCTTGAAAGAAAACTAAGAACATGTATAACTCAAAACATGCATACTCAAGCAATAATAAATCTCAATTTACTTTTCTTGGCTCAACTTGAAACTTTAGCTAATCTTTAACTTTTTGAAAACTCTTTAAACTTTAGAAACTTTGCTAAAGCATATACTTGAAAATAATAATCACTTGGATCCACTGAAGACGTAAGTACCATCTCATGCGCGTTCCCTAAAAGGTTGGGGTAGCGAGCCACCAATCCTAATAGAGCAGACCTTGGTCTACCAGGGCCAAGACCTTGGAATTGGACACCTGGATTTCTTTAACGACGCCCTTGGACGCCGGGTACTGGCCTTAGAAAATAAAATAGCTTTTCTTTCTTTTCTTTCTCATCTGTAAATGCCTTGGCATTTTCTCGAGCACCTTGCGTGCTAAAATCCCTAAGTCTTGACTTTTGGGGATTTCTTAAGGCCTTGGCCTTTTCTTTTCTTATCTTTATCTTCTCTTTTCTTTTCTCATAACTTTCTTAGCCCCTGAACTCATATAGGGTATGTGATTAAACTTATACATAAGCATACAACAACTAATGAACTAAGATCACATGCAAAAACTTAAACAAAAAGGAAATATCTCTTTTAAAAACTTTTAAGGGAAATTCTTGCGGAAAAACCGCCTCTTACTGCAGGTGAGCAGTACTTACATTGATATCTTGGACTTACAACCAAGAACGGTGTCAGAGGTTCCGGAGAAACTCGGAGTCTCGGAGATTTCTTCGCGCTCACGCGTTCCTCTCGTCGCGGGGATTCCGAATATTGGAAGATCTCTCGGAGGAGAGCCTTGGCCGGCCACCGGAGGAAGCCTTAGGGCTTGGTGTGTTTTCGCCCAAGGGAGGAGGGAAGACGGCGTGAGGGTTTGGGTGAAGAAAATAAAACTTCTCTCCTTAATTTTCTATTTATACTTATGGGGGCGAATTTACCTAATTAGACCTTATCTATTGTTTCGCTCAATCTGTTTCATCAAAACAACCCAGCACAGCTGGTCCGCCCAGTCAACTCTCACAGCGTGGGTGGAGGGTTCGAACCCCCTGTTGCCCTTAAATGTTTTTCCTTTTTTAAATATACTAAACGGACTCGGAAAATTCTATAAAAATATTCTAAAAATCCCTAAAAATATCTAGAATATTTCTAAACCATTTTTAATAATTCTAAGGACTCTAAGAACTAAAAATGGGAATTTTGGGGCGTTACAAGGGGGACAATCAAATTGACATAGTGCTAAGGACTTTCTCCTCCTTGTATTGCCTGTCCAATTCAAGTAGCATAGCTCTAGTAAACTTGAGTGGGGTCAATTTGATGTTGGAAGACCATTGACATACGATAGGACTATGATATTGAGTTATTAGTTATAAACTTAAGGTGAGCAATTATGGCTCCTCACAACCCTATATCCATGACATCAGGCTATCCACTTCCTTTGCCAATTGTTACAAAAGGGGGAACAACTAACATGACAAGGAACTAAGAAATTTAATTTTGTAATTCCATCTTGCTAACTGATAAATCTTAACTAAAAAGAATGAACTGCTTCTCTAGTTAGGTATTAGTTTACTTCCAAAGGAACAAGATCTTCTCTTTAAGGATGTATAGCAAGAGTGAATGCCCAGGTCATAGCTGTGATAGTAAGAAACTAATACACAATATATGAATATCTAAAGATACAAAAATAAATTGTCACACAAGAATCAACATTCTCCGCATTTAAACAAGTCCGCAACAAGCCAACTAATCGCCTTCATAGTCAATCCTGACCGTGATTACTATAAACTGATTGACTTTAAGTCATCAGACCTAACCAAGTTAGAATGGTACTTACTAGACGGGTACAGGAATAATAACATGATCCAATAACAAGAGAGAATTCCTAACCATACCTAAATACAGGAATGGTAACATGATCCGATAACATAAGAGAATTCCTAATCCTACCTAACTAGGATAAGGGATACAAGAGATCAGAAGAAATACCTGTCGCCTAAAGAAGTCCCAGCGCGCCAAGTCCCAGACAACCACATCGAAAAAACTACTCCGAACAAATCCGAAAAGACTCGTAAAACAAGTAGGCATCGCAAACCTACGCTCTGATACCAAACATAAATTGTCACGCCCCGAGACCTAGGAGCCGCTGATCCAATAGAAAATCGGGCACCACCTCCCCTGTCCGGTGGACAATTTGCACATACACACAACATATATATCATAACCACGCAGTTTATATGAGCCTCAGGCCTCAAAATATATATATAGACACTAAGAAAACCATAACGATAAAACATAATAAATCATACTTCACTGCGGACCGGTCCGACTTACGACAAATCAACCGATACATACACCCCTTAGGGCACACTACAACACTCACAAGACATGTACAAAGTCCTAAAAGAAATATGAAATAAATACATCACCAAGTACAAAAATAAAACCCTGTCGTCGCGAGGGGTAGGGACTGGCTGCTGGGCTCATCTGGCGACTCTAAGTATTTCAGCCTGAAAATAAAAATATATGGCAGCGGTGTGAGTCCATAAACTCTGCGGATACCCAAACGGGTATGCATAGTAGGTTATACTAACAATAAGAGTCTACGCTAATACAGTCTCATATGAATAATAAATAAGGGTATACACTGAAGAGACTAAATAAAGGTACATACCAGAATCCATCTATCCTGCAGAGGGTAAAATAAATCCCTATAGAACAAGTATAACATATAATCCAAAATAGTCAAATCTCCAATATATACATGTCAATCAAGTGTAGAAACCAAATGCAGCAAACAATGCACAATGCAAAATATGCACATGGTGCAATGACATGTGTCACCCCTGACGCCAGTCAGATCATCGTCCACCTGTCATAAATGGACGTCCGAAAGGGTAGAGCTATGACAACTGTACGCACCCTGCTATCACTGCTCCTGAGTGACTGAGTGGATAGGATGCTGGCGGAGGTCACTCTCCTACCCCAAGCAATGGGAGAGTCTAGCTCTCATCTTCTCATGTCTCAGGACGAGAAGGGATACCTGGCTGCAACCACGCACCGGAACCACCCTCCAAATAGTGACCGTGCGGAGCAATACAGGGCCAATGCACACACCCTATGGTAGCCACTACCCCTGAGTGGATGTGTGTGCATATCCTCATGTAACTGACGATGGGCTCAGACTACATAGGAGCCGATGATCGTCAGCATGCAATAATGCAAGGATGGTGCATGATCCAAATACATATAACACTCACCAAGTCCTCTACTAACACATCAGTGTGCTAGGTATAGGTCTGAATCTTATTTCCTGGGATACAAGTAATCTACTAGGTATACTGAAAGAGTAACCAGTGATCTATCCATGTCAAAATGCAAGAGGAAACATATCACTACATTTATGCACATATATATATACATGGCAACTATCAAGACTGTATGAATCTAAACGAGGGATAACCTCAAGGACAAGTAACATGTATCAAATACAGGTATACTAAGGCAGATATAGCATATAACTTACTGTTATCTATAACAAACCATGCATAGCAATAAGACAATATCTAAAAGATAAGTCAAAGGGTACCCGCCTCAAAAGAGATGCTCGTATCAGAAAGATCCTCCCGTCCGAAAATCAGCAAGGATAAATTCAATCAATGCCCTGTATCAAAGGCATAATGTTTAGCTACAATAATATGTAATTTACAGCTAACAAGCTATCTCAAGTAATTAGGATCTTTCTAATTATCATCATTTCATCTAATTAACCATAATTAGATGATTAACCCTTAATTATCCCAAACTATCCCGATTAGATTCCAAGTAGGTTTTGGAATCTGAATTTATCAAGTTAACTCATTAGGTTTAATCTCAAATTAACCCATTAGTTAACCACTTAACTGCTCCATTACTTAAGTCTATACCACTAATCATCATTAATCAACAAATAAAGAATTTAAACCAATTACCTCGTTATCAATCTAACTTATCCAATTCTGAACTAACCCATCCAAACAAAATAGCATTGTTTCAAATCCAACTTAAGCTACAATAGGACAACTCTCCACAATAAGGATCCTATCCAAACCTCAAAACGAATTCCACAGCAATTCAAAATATTACAGTAGCGTCATTCAAATTGGAAAACATAAACCTCACTAAACGGATTCATTAAAACTTCTAGAAGTTCAAATCCAAACCTAACTAACACAGTTCATCACCAGGATATAATAGATCAATTCCAACCAATCGAAATTGCAGTTATCCATTAAAATCAAAAGATATCTAAACTGTGATCGTTTGCCAAAAACCATATCAACAAGAAATCCATGTTTCAAGAAACTTCATCCACCTTAGTGACCTACTCCAGAAACTCAGATCTAAGATTGAACAAAAATCACAGACCTAGTTCATTCTTCCAATCCAACAAAACTATCACACATCAGAAACTCCAACCCGTAGCAAGTCCAAAACCCAATTTCAACTCAAACTAGAACATATAGATCCAATAAGTTCCAATTCACGATAAAACCCATAGGAACATCAAGACATAACCAGATCAGGAACTAAAGTTCTCCAATAGACCTCCACTGATCAAAACAACCCAACAACAGCATAATCAAAATTCGAGGAATCGCAACAATAAACCAATTCAACAGTGAACTCTCGACTCATCAAGAAAATCACACAAAAGCCGATACAAATCTCAACCCACGACACAGCAACGAGATCTACCGATCTAGGTATGCTATCAACAATTCCATGATAGTATCAAACTCCTAGCCCTTCACCTGAGTTTTGCCGGAATCGTACTCCCTCAGTCGCATGTCCTTCACTGGATGCGGCTCCGCTCCACCGATCATGCAGCGTTCGTACGACGATGCTAGCCAGAAGCAGAGACCTTTGCGAGGAGAACGAAACCACCATGGCACTTGAATCCTTGCACTCACCTCCCTGTGCACCCGGCTAGGGCTCGCGATGAGGAGAGGAGAAGAGGTCGGCATCGACCGTGGCTAGGGCATGCGAAGGGGAGGAAGGGGGGAAGGCATCGGTCGGTTGCAACTTCGGCTGCGGCTAGGGCACGCGAGGGGAGAAGAAGGGATCAAAGGAGGAAGGGGCGGCGCCTGGCTATGGTTGCGGCTAGGGCTCGGGAAGAGGAAATAAAAAGGGAGAAGTTATAATAAAAAGGGGAGGAGTCTTTTGCAGAAAAGCCCCTCCATTCTCCCAAATTCAAACCTTAACATTAGAGTAAGGTTTTTAGCTGTTTTAACCCTCCAATTTATTGTATTTCATATCACACCCCTAAGTTTAGATTATTTATCCTTTCATAAGTTAAGAGTTTACCCGAAACACTTGATAAGTTTTATGTTTTACAATAAAGCCCCTTGGGCTCCTCCCGTAGGGCCGGAAACCCTAGACTCTATCCGGAAAAATCCTAAAAAAATTTCTGGTCCGGATTTTCGAATTGTCGTATTTTACACTTCTTCTAGTTCTCTCCCTCTCTTCTTCCTCTCTCGTGCGAGATCATCCAAGGAGCAGGTGGAGGCTCACCAGCGGCAATAATTGCCTTCTTGCGGCACCGGCGGTGAGAAAGGAAGAGAAGCACCGACGGTGAGTTTTTGGGAAGAAGAAGAAGTTTATTCTCTCTTCTTCTTCCTTCTTCTTCATCTTCCTGTTCTTCTCCACCTCAGTCTTTGTGGCCGGCAATCCTCGGGCTTGGTGTGGCCGACAGCGCAAGTGGAGGTGGAGGTGGTGTCCGGCGGGAAAACCCTAGGGCTTAGGGTTTTTGTTGGCGCGTGGAAGAGGGTAGAAGATGGTGATATTAGCAGCCCTTGGTGACTCCGAGTCTTGGTAGATCATCGCCCACACGACGTCCAAGAGGGGAGGGTCATACGGTAGAAGATTGCGAGGTAAAAAAGATGTATATCTCTCTTTGGCTCCTTCTTTTATTCTATCATTTTATGTGATGTTTGATTAATTGTTGTTGCATTAATTATTCGATAATTAATTATAATAATTAATCATGTCATGGACCCCGAAGATAAACACAAAAACCGGTGATCCGCTTGTCATCTTTTCCGCGACCAATTGGTTAGGCGAGTTACAAGGCTCGAACTTTGAGTTTGGCTAAGTTGTAACTCGAACCAATTAGTACGACAATGAGACGGTCGTTTGGAAGATAGGTCTCCATTCGGATAAATTTTAATCTGTAAACATGGAGAGGTCTCTCATGGACGTCCAGATATTTGCTTAGGAAGCCCACCAAGTCATACCCCGAACAATACTGTGTAGCTGAATTTGTTTTCTTTTGCTAGTGCCATGAGCTTTAAGGGCTACCGTGAGTTTGGGTGTGAATGATGGGAAGTTAGCTTAACCTAGACTAGCTTGGATACCTAGTCTAGCATGATTATGAGATGTCTAAGGTTGATTGGGGTCTTAACCTAACCAATGAAAGGAGGGATCAGTTTGAATACAAAGGGTAAAACCTAAATAGAGCAATTCTAAATAAAGTTAGTACATGGTTGTCATTGATTTGTAAATAGCTAAGGTTATGTCCTTGGATACAGGACATTGATTCGAAGATCTGGGTGTGGATGTTCATTCTCGAACACAGACTACATCTTGGAGGCGGGTACTTCTCCTTTGTACTCTAGTAGTTCATTTATCTTTAATGCATGACTTGTTATGTTTAAATAGGTCTGCTTGACCTTGTTCCTTGTTGTTGTTTATTTTGAATCGCTTGTTGTTACCTTTCTTGTTTGACCTTCGAGTTTAAATAAAAATTTATATCCATACAGTCTCTCATTGATTTTCTATTCTGTAAAGTACCGCTCGTACGCATGTACTCAGTTGTTCATTAAACACCATTAGGATGGTTGCATTAGAGACACCTTACCTAGTAGTTTAGTTGCATATTCATTGGTTTCTGGTTGGTTACTTTTGTAGTTGCTATTCAGTTGTTCGTTGTTATTTGGTTGTTTGTGCATTTGTATCATGCACCATATTTGCACCGTTGCATACTAACGACTGTTGGACTTCCATATGGTTAAGTCGTCGTCAATCATTTAGTTGCTTTGACACTCAACCACTTGTTGTGGTTGTTGCTAGAGTGGGAGCAAACGTCCTATTACGCCACACTCGACCACTCATGTACAGTGGATGATGGAGTTGTAGGCACGCAGTTGACACCCTCACCGTTATTTCCAAGGGATATTAGAGTTGTTGATAGCTCCTCCTATATATCGGAGTTTTGGAATAGTTGACTCCCCAACATCCTGTTCACTCAACCACATATATCTGTGATATTCGTTGGAGTGCGTACAGTTGTCACAACCCTACCCACTTGGCCACACAGATGTGATGTGTTAGCGGCTTGACTAGCGTCAGGGGTGACACATGTCATTGCATCTTATGCATCTATTGCATTTATGCATTTTCTTGTGGTTGTTGCATTTTTATGAGCTATGGTTGCTCCATTTTGGTTGACATGCATATTTGTTTGGTACTATGCTATGTCGCAGATTTTCACGTTGTTTTATACAGGCTTTGGTGTCCTCTATTTATTAGAGACTGTACACTGTTGAATTCTGTTGTTTCTTATATCTTTATGATGCCATGTTTTTGTCTATTCAAATACTCACTGAGTCCGCTCGGACTCACCACCCCTGCTTCCTATTTTTGTTTCAGGTAGCAGGTAGTTACATTACTTGGAGCCATGAGAGGATTCAGTTGCCAATCCCACGGTGTCGAGTTGGTTCCATATTTGGTTTGCTATTGCAGTACTTTGTATCTGCATTTTCGTTATTTTTCGCATTTACTTCATAGACTGGATATGTTTTATTGGTCTATTATTCTAGTAGTAGATATTTGTTTATTTTGGACTCATGTTGGAATTTTTCTTTGTATTCGGACTTTCGCTTAACTTTATTTCTGCTAAAAGATGTTAAAGGTTTTGCTATGTTTAAGTTATGGTATCTTTATTATTCATATTGATATAAAACTGCGTGGTTGTGTTTTTATTTTCTGTTATGATAGCTGAGGCATATTTTATGATTGGAGTGTATGTATATTTGTCCTAACTTGTCTGTCGTATAGGGGAGATGCTGCTCGATTTTTGAGCAAGCATGAGCCTCTGGGGGCGTTGTTGGGTGTAAACCCTTGCATGACTTGAGAATTTCCTAAGCAACTACGGGGTCGAACATGAGAGACCTCTCTATATCTACGAATTAAAAAGTTAATCCGAATAGAGACCCGTCTCCCAAACGACTGTCTCGTCGTCGTGTCAATTAATCCAAGTCGCAACTTAGCCAAAATAAAAGATAAGGCCTTGTAACTTTCCGGATTAATCAACTGCGGAAAAGATGATGAATGGATCGCCGGTCTTTGTGTTTATTATCGGGGTCCATGACATAATTAATTATCATATTAATTAACAAATAATTAATCTATGATAATTAATTAACCACATGCAATGATAGACAAAATCAAAGCAAGAAATAACAAGAAAACAAAAGGAGCTAGGGAGAGGTATACCTCGCCTTTTACCTCGCAGTCTTCTACCTTATGACCCTCCCCTCTTGGACGTCGTGTGGGCGACGAGCTACCAAGATGCGGATTCACCGAAAGCCACGAATTAACCACCTTTCTTCAACCCTCTTCCAATCACCAACACAAACCCTAGAAAACTAGGGTTTGCCTTGCGCCGTGACCATTTCCACCTCTCCACCTCAAACCACCGGCCACCTCAAGCTCCAAGGTCCGGCCGGACACAAGGTGACACCGAGAGGAAGGCTAGGAAGATGAAGAACAGGAGGAAGAATAGAGAAGAAGCTCCTTTCATCCTCCTCCAACCCGAAGTTGCCGCCGCCGGTAACTTCTTCAAAAACCGCCGCCGCCGGAGCTAGAGGAAGCGTATTCCTCACTTCCAAGCACCCCTCTTCTCTTCTCGTGTGAGTGTTCAAGCAAGGAAGAAGAAAAGGAAGAGAAGAGAACAATCCCTCTCCTCCTTTGAGTCCTTCATCCACCAAGCTACCGGCGCCGCCTTCTCCTTATCGGCGCCGACTTCTCTTCCACTCTCCAGCCGCTACTGATCTCCAAAAGAGAAGCACAACCTCTCCTTTGCATTGTGAACGCCAGCCAAGGAGCTGTGGAGGAGATGGGGAGGAGAAGAAGGAGAAAAAACCACCCCTTCTCTGTTGGTGCTGGAAGCACCAAAGTCAAACCTTTGTTTTGATAATGGCAAAGGGTTCAGAAGTTAATTTTTGGTTGTGATCTAACAAGCTTATGAAGTGTGCAAGAAAGTCCTAGGTACACTAGGCACTAAGTCCTGGCCGCGGGCTGGGCAACGAAGACCTGGTGAGTGAAATTGGGCACGAAGACCTGGTCGAGGACTGGGCACCGAAGACCTGGTGAGTGAAGCTGGGAAAAAGTCCAACTGGAGGAGATGGTTGGTAAAAAGGTAAATTCTCCCTAGAGGAGTAGGTGAGGACACATTCCCCGTAGGAGGGAACATTAGGCGTTGGTTCGACCTAGGGTTCCATTTTGGAGACCCAAAGTTAGAACCAAGACAGCTTAGGCTGTAAATCATGGTTAATATATCATTTGTATATGCTTTGTGTGTTTTGGAACTAACCCTGGTTGCAGGAAAGAAGGGATGAAGTTTTTGCATTCAGGCGCCTCAATGGAGTGAGGCGCCTCACTGGGCTAGGCGCCTGTGAGCAAACAGGCGCCCCAGTGCAAGGCTACTCCAAGCATTCGAAGCAAACTGCTATGCAAGCCTCTGGACCAAGTCAGCTCAGGCACCTGTGTTAACACAGGTGCCCTAGTCAGCTCAGGCGCCTCAATGGAGGGGATAGACGCTGACCAAGCCTGCGGATTAGAGTTCGCGCAGGAGAGGCCATGTGTCAGGCGCCCCCTTCCCTACAGGTGCCCCACTGACTACTATAAAAGGGGGTTCACCCCCAAGGCTTCCACATCAATGGCTTTCAACTCTTACGCTCAAGCGCTTCACTCCGATAAGTTCCGTACTTGTGATTCAAGTGTTGACGATGACCCGCTGCTCCGGAAACTTCCAACCTCTCCGATCGTCGGTAAAACTGATTTTTCTTTAAAGTGCTGTAAATCTGTTTTTTAATTCTATATTTGTACACTCGAATTGTAATATTTCACAAAAATATAGAATTGTCCATCGTAAACGGTCAAGGACCGTGGGCCTTGGAGTAGGAGCCGACCGCGACTCCGAACCAAGTAAAAAGAACTTGTGTTAGCGATTGGTTTTATTTTTTCGCTGCGTAATTGCTCTATTTATCCGAAATTTTTACGAACGATATTCAACCCCCCTCTATCGTTTCTATCCAATCCCACAAGTGGTTTCAGAGCGGGTGGCTCAAACCTGGTGCAACTACTTGTTTGAGAATTTTTTTTGGATTTTTGAATTTTTTTTCGTTAATCGAGGTTGGTGCAACACCACTCGATTTATTTTTCATTATTAACATTTCTTCCCATACTACTAATCCAAGACTCAGTCTTGGAACAAGTTTTTTGTTAAATCTTTTTCATTAAAACTAATGGCCATGCAAGAGGGATACAGCACCGCCAGACCCCCGCTTTTCAGTGGAGAAGATTTCTCCTATTGGAAAAGCAGGATGGAAGTCCACCTGAAAACTCAGGTGGATATGTGAATAATTATCTAGTCTGGGCTGGAAATTCCTAAAAATGCACAAGGCATTGTGCAACATTATACCGAGTGGGACGACCCACTAAAGAAGAAGATCGAGGCCGACGCGAAAGCAACTCAAACCCTGCAGTGCTGCCTAACCAAAGAAGAGCTGAACCGCGTAGGACCCTTCAACAGCGCGAAGGAGCTTTGGAACAAGCTGATCGAGCTTCACGAAGGAACTTCCGACACAAGGATCAGCAAAAGAGATCTGTTGCTTAACAGACTCTACACAATCAAGATGCATGATGGCGAGACAGCAACCCAACTCCACACTAGAATCCATGAACTGATGAACGGATTGCACACGATAGGTCACAAGGTTGAAAACCGTGACCTGATAAGGTACACTTTAAATTCTTTTCCTAGAAACTCACTGTGGGCATCTATGGTGGATGCTTACAAGGTTTCTAGGAATCTATCAGAAATAAAATTAGATGAGTTATTTTCAGAGTTAGAACTGCATGAACAGACTAATGCTATCTTGGTCGAAAAAGGTATAGCTTTTATTACAGGTAAAACTCGAGGAAAGACTCCCAAGAAGAAGCCTCAACCGACACTCGAGTCTGACTCAGACTCGGAATCAGAAGATAGTGAAGGGGATCGACCTAAGTTGGTTTGGCTAGCTCGGGATTACTACAAGGAACTTAAGTACTAAACAAGCAAGAAAAAGTCAAGCCGAAGAAAGGAAGATCCAACGGAACCTTCAACGAGCTCGAAAGGGAAAAGCAACGTCATCTGCTACGAATGCAACCAGAAGGGACACTTCAAGTCAGAGTGTCCCAATCGAAAGGAAAACAAGAAGGCACGGAGAAAGAAGGCTCTTCAAGCCACCTGGGGCGAGTCATCTTTCGAAGAATAAGAAGTCCTGCACGCAAACCTGCTTGCCTTGACTGCCTCAGAAGACGTCGACTCCGGATCAGAATCGGAACCAGACAACGACTCCAACACCGGAAGACTCACAATCTCAGAGAATGGGCAAATCACTATAAGAGGTTATTCTGAATTTGAATTATCTAAATTAATCTCTTATTTGTCTCGTAACTTAGCGAAATCCAAAATCCGGGTTGAGTCCCTCCGACAGGAAGTAGAACGCCTGAAAGAGGAAGCTGACTCGAGATCCTTGACCGAGCAAATTCAAAAAGGAACCTCAACTCAAGTTCAAAAGCTTGAGGAAGAGAATTCCTCCTTGAAAACTCAAGTCATGGAACTCAGAACAACCTTAGAACGGTTCACTTCTGGTTCCAAGGGTCTTGACATGATCCTTGGGAAGTAGAAGTCCGTTCTTAACCTATTCGGATTAGGCTATCGAACTAAGTCAAGACAACGATCATATTACTCTGTATTGAACCAATCTAGAACCCAAGTCCAAGCATGGGTCCCCAAGCTCTGTCTAATTAAACAAGCTGGACTAAACCAGTATTGGATCCCCAAGGACAAGATTCACATCTTACCTAACCCTAATCGAGGCTATAGTCCAGGGGGAGCCAATATAAAAACCATAGTTATAGTAAGATAATTTTACTTCGTTGCTTGCTTGCTTGTCTATTTTTTCTGCATTTTTTTTGCTTAGACTTAGGAATGGTTAGATTAAGGACAAATGATGAAATTGAAATTTGAATAACATAGTATTGGGTGGAGGTGAGATGATAGTACGTTAGGGAAGCCTTTTTGGTGGAACTAGCCAAGCTACCGATCCAAGACCCAAACTAGTTAGACCAAAATCTTTCAAGAAGTAACTTGAAGATGAATTTTCAGTAAAAGGTTTTGTCAAGGAAAGGGTTGTTGCTCCAATAAGGCTACAGCCAAAGAAGACCTTGTGTCTCGCCAAGACCTGGAAGCCAATTACTGAAAATCAAATTCACTTTACTACTTGTTAAATTTGAATCTAACACAAATTTCAATTAATCTTAGATTCAACACATTTTTTCAGAAGTCAATAAATTTAACCTTATAAATTTTCAAAATTAATTCAATGTCTTTTAAAATTAACCACTTTTCAAAATTAAAATTTTATTTTGAAAACCTATCTCACAAAACCCATAAGGTTAACATGTTTGATAACACTAGATTGAGTGAGATAGACTAGGTTGTGAAATTCAATTCAAGCTATACCTAACTCTAATGGATCCAAATCAACAAATGTTGTATGTGTAGGAACATAAAGATTTGGATCGGTGGATGTTGGATAGCGGGTGCTCCAGACACATGACTGGGGACAAATTGAAATTCACCAAAATCAAGTTCAAGAACCTAGGCTCAGTAGCATTTGGCAACAATGCTACAATCAAAGTCATTGGGTCAGGTAACATTGAACTTAAATCTAATTTCATCATTAAGAAAGTACTCTTGGTTGAAAATTTCAAGTTTAATTTGCTTAGTATTAGTCAACTCTGTGATACTGGTTACATAGTTACGTTCACCTACTCTAACTTCCTGATTAGGAACCTCCAAGACTCAGAGGTAATACTTAAGGGTACTAGGAAAAATAACGTTTACACTATTAATCTACCCTTAATACCAAAATACTTTTTGACTCAATTAGAAGAATCTAATCTTTGGCATAGGAGATTAGGTCACACTCACACCAAATTGATTTCGAAAATAACCCAACTTGGTTTGATTAAGGGTGTACCTAAAATCAAGAATTTTGAAAATACTATTTGCAACTCCTGTAAACAAGGCAAACAAACTAAGTCTGCTCACAAACCAACTCAATCAGACTTAACCCAAACCACACTTGAGCTCCTACACCTTGACTTATTTGATTCACATGGAGCCAAGTCACTAAGCAGGAATCGATACTGCATAGTAATTATCGAAGATTACTCCAGATTCACCTGGGTTAGGTTTCTAAAATCCAAGGATGAAACCCTTAGTTCACTTATTGATTTATGCAAAATAATTGAAAACCAAAATGATACTAAGATTAAAAGACTTAGGAGTGATCATGGGGGAGAGTTTGAAAATCAAAGGTTTGAGGAATTCTGCAAAATCAATGGGTATATTCATGAGTTTTCCTGTCCTAGAACCCCCAACAAAATGGGATAGTGGAGAGAAAAATTAGAACTCTTCAGGAAGCCGCTAGGACCATGTTGAATGAATATAACCTAGCTAACCAATTTTGGGCCGAAGCAGTAAGTACGACATGCTACATCCAAAATAGGGTCCTAATTAACAAACGGCATAATAAAACCCCTTATGAACTATATTATCATAGAATGCCTAACCTACACTACCTAAGAGTCATTAGGTGCAAAGTCCATATCCTAAACACTAAGGACTACCTAGGTAAGTTTCAATCTAAGTCAACCCTAGGGACCTTCTTAGGATATTCAACAACTAGTAGGACCTATAGGGTATATAATAAACAAACTCACAAAATTGAAGAAACCACTAACGTAATTTTTGATGAGGAAATTGGACCAAAAATTGATAATCAAAACTTGAACCAATCAAATATTGATCAGGAAGACAGTGAACCAACAATTGAACCATCAATTGAACCACTAATTGAACCCCTAAATGAACTAACCCTTGAACCAACTACTACGGTGTCAACTGAACCAATAACTGAATCGACCCAAGCAGTTGAACCAAACGCTGAATCGAACCGTCCAGCCAGACCTGAGGCTAAACCTAGTTCTAGAAGAACCATGAAACCCAGACTCAATCACCCTTCTGATCAAATTATGGGTGATCCAACCTTAGGAGTCAGAACTAGGTCTTCCTATAAAAATCTTAGTCAGATCGCATTAATTTCAAATTTTGAACCTAAGACTATAGGAGGAAGCCCTACCTGATCTTGATTGGATCATAGCAATGCAAGAAGAGCTAGCCCAATTTGAAAGAAACCAAGTCTGGGAGTTAGTACCTAAACCTGAGGGCAAATCTATTATAGATACTAAATGGGTGTTTAGAAACAAATTAAATGATCAAGGAGAAATTGTAAGAAATAAAGCCCGATTAGTAGCTAAACGGTTTAGTCAGGTCGAAGGGTTAGACTATGATGAAACCTATGCCCCTGTAGCCAGACTTGAGTCAATTAGAATGTTGTTAGCCTTTGTAGCCTATAGAGGGTTTAAGCTATATCAGATGGATGTCAAGTCTGCCTTTTTAAACGGGTTTATTAAAGAAGAAGTTTATGTAGGACAATCCCCAGGATTTGAGGACTTAGAAAAACCTAACTATGTTTTTAAACTTAGAAAAGCACTTTATGGGTTGAAACAAGCACCTAGGGCATGGTATGAACGGTTATCAACCTATCTAGTTTCTAAGGAATTTAACCAAGGTCAAATTGACTCTACCCTATTCGTTAAAACCTTAGAAAAAGATATTTTCATTGCACAAATTTATGTTGATGATATAATTTTTGGATCCACCAACACTAACTTTCTAAAAGAATTTGTAAAAATAATGGAAAGTGAATTCGAAATGAGCTTGGTAGGTGAGCTCAACTTTTTCTTAGGATTACAAATTAAACAGACTAAAGATGGTAATTATGTTCACCAATCCAAGTATGCTAAAGAGTTAATAAAGAAATTTAAAATGAATAATTCCAAAAGCTTAAGTACACCCATGGCTACAAATGTCAAAATTGATAATGACCCTGAAGGTAAGCCTGTAGATCTTAAGTTATACCGAAGCATGATTGGTAGTCTACTTTACTTGATCGCTAATAAACCTGATATCTTATTTTCTGTAGGAATGTGTGCTAGGTACCAAACTTGTGCTAAGGAATCCCACTTAGCAGCCCTAAAAAGAGTACTTAGGTACATTAAGGGTACCCCTAAATGTAGGAATCTGGTATCCTAGAACTTTCACTTTTGAATTATCAAGATATTCTGACTCTGACTATGCTGGGTGCAAATTAGATAGAAAGAGTACAAGTGGAAGTTGCCAATCATTAGGACATAGTCTAGTCAGCTGGTGTAGTAGAAAGCAACACTACGTAGCCTTGTCCGCAATCGAAGCAGAATATGTTGCCTAGGAGAATGTGTAGCACAACTTTTATGGATGATGCACACTCTTAAGGATTTCCAGCTTGACTACAATCAAACCCAGGTTTTTATTGATAATATTAGCTCAATCAATTTGACTAAGAATCCAATTCAACATTCCCGAACAAAACATATAGAAGTTAAACATCATTTTGTAAGGGATCATGTAGCCAGGTGTGAAATAGTACTTAAGCACGTAGACTCAAAATCAAATTTAGCTGATATCTTCACCAAACCCTTACTTGAATATGAGTTTAGCTCACTAAGAAGGCAGTTAGGGTTGTGCTTAGTAAAATAGGAATGTTCTATATTGTTTTCTTAAAATCTTTTCTGTGCAATTTGAAAAATCATTTTTTGATCAAGTTTTTGAAGTTTAAAATGATTTTCCGACTTAGTTTTCTTTCAAAAACTACCCCCTTCAAAACTTGGGTTTTTGCGCAAATGGACTTAGCTTAGGCCCTAACCCTAGAACTGCATGCACCTATAGATCTAGAAGCCAGCATCTCACAAACACCTTAATATACTTTGATTGATAACCTAGACTGGGTTGAGATGCTTAGGTCTATGCCTTGATTCAAGATGCTTTAAGTCAGTGCATCTGCAGTAATTGGGGCAATAAATACAACTTGAACAACAATCAGGTTAAGTGTCAAGCTTAGAAAATCTAACATGATCAGATCACTTAACTTGACTAACCCTAGCGAAAGCTACTATTTTATAACAGTTAGTAAGTAGCTAACTTGGTTAGACAGGACCCGAACAAGAACGGTTCAATTTGGTTTGGTCCTTTTTCTTGCTTGAAAGTACTAGAGTTGGTTCAATACAGATTTTCAATTTGTCAAACTAGCTCAAATTGAATTGCAATAGTCAATTTTTCTTGCTTATATTTTTTTTGATATATGGCAAAGGGGGAGAGAAAGGAAAGAAAGGAAAGGAGAAATTTTTTAAAATTTTTTTCCTCATTCGCAAAAAGTTAAGTAAAAATCTAAGTGCTTAAATCTTTCTAAGTATGTCTAAGTGCTTAAAAATGTTTCTAAGTATTTCAAAACTAAGTATTGCAAATGGTTCTAAGTAAATTTTTTAAACTGTTTTTTTTTGCACAAAGTATTGTTCAAGAAAATTTTCTAAGTGTGAAAAAATTTGCAAAAATCTTTTTGGAAAATTTTCTAAGTGTGAAGAAATTTGCAAAAACCTTTTTGGAAATTTTCTAAGTATGAAAAAATTTGCAAAAACCTTTTTGGAAAATTTTCTAAGTATGAAAAAAATTTGCAAAAACCTTTATGGAAAATTTTCTAAGTATGAAAAAAATTTGCAAAAACCTTTATGGAAAATTTTCTAAGTGTGAAAGAATTTGCAAAAACCTTTTTGAAAAATTTTCTAAGTATGAAAAAATTTGCAAAAATCTTTTGGAAAATTTTCTAAGTATGAAAAAAGTTGCAAAATTTTTTTTGAGAATTTTCTAAGTATAGAGAGCTTGCAAAATTTGTGATCTAAGGTTACAAAACTTTCTAAGAATTTTCTAAGTATAGAAAGCTTACAAAATTTGTAATCTATGGTTGCAAAACTTTTTCAAAAACTTTTTATCTAAGTACAAATACCTCTACTTCTAGTCAAAATCTAAAGCACTTAGAAGGTTTACTAAAACCCACATCTCATTGGAAAATTTAGAGGGAGAATATTCGGGAGAAAACTGAATGTTATTTAAAGTATTTCTTAACGAATTCTTTTTGCTTGTTAGAAATGCAATATTTTTTTAACTTAACTTTGTGAACCGTGTTGCCATAAATCAAAAAGCGGAAGATTGTTGGTGCCGGAAGCACCAAAATCAAACCTTTGTTTTGATAATGGCAAAGCATTCAGAAGTTAAGATTTGGTTGTGATCTAACAAGCTTATGAAGTGTGAAGGAAAGTCCTAGGTACACTAGGCACTAAGTCCTGGTTCTATGAATTGGGCACTAAGTCCTGGCCGCGGGTTGGGCAATGAAGACCTGGTGAGTGAAGCTGGGCACGAAGACCTGATGAGTGAAGCTGGGTATGAAGACCTGGTCGAGGACTGGGCACCGAAGACCTGGTGAGTGAAGCTGGGCACGAAGACCTGATCACGAATTGGGCACGAAGACCTGGTGAGTGAAGCTGGGCAAAAGTCCAACTGGAGGAGCTGGTTGGCAAAAAGGTAAATTCTCCCGAGAGGAGTAGGTGAGGACGCGTTCCCCATAGGAGGGAACATTAGGCGTCGGTTCGACCTAGGGTTCCATTTTGGAGACCCAAAGTCAGAACCAAGACAGCTTAGGCTGTAAATCATGGTTAATATATCATTTGTATATGCTTTGTGTGTTTTGAAACTAACCCTGGTTCAGGAATGAAGGGATGAAGTTTTTGCATTCAGGCGTCTCAATGGAGTGAGGCGCCTCACTGGGCTAAGCGCCTGTGAGCAAACAGGCGCCCCAGTGCAAGGCTACTCCAAGCATTTGAAGCAAACTGCCATGCAAGCCTTTGGACCAAGTCAGCTCAGGCGACTGTATTAACACAGGAGCCCTAGTCAGCTCAGGTGCCTCAATGAAGGGGATAGGCGTTGACCAAGCCTGCGGATTAGAGTTCGAGCAGGAGAGGCCACGTGTCAGGCGCCCCCTTCGATACAGGCGCCCCACTGACTACTATAAAAGGGGGTTCACCCCCAAGGCTTCCACATCAATTGCTTTCAACTCTTACGCTCAAGCGCTCCACTCCGACAATTTCTGTACTCGTGATTCAAGTGCTGATGATGACCCGCTGCTCCGGAAACTTCCAACCTCTCCGATCATCGGTAAAACTGATTTTTCTTTAAAGTGTTGCAACTCTATTTTTTAATTCTATATTTGTACACTCAAATTGTAATATTTCATGAAAATATAGAATTGCCCATCGTAAACGATCAAGGACCGTGGGCCTTGGAGTAGGAGCCGACCGCAACTCCAAACCAAGTAAAAAGAACTTGTGTTAGCGATTGGTTTTCATTTTTCCGCTGCGTAATTGCTCTATTTATCCGAAATTTTTACGAATGATATTCACCCCCCTCTATCGTTTCTATCCGATCCCACATTCTCCTCTTGCGCCGGTGACCTAGGAGAGAGAGAGAGGGAGAGAGGATTTTAGGGTTTTGGTAATTGAGATTAATTGGATTAATTCTCAATTAATTATGGATTAATTCTCTGTATCATGACTCCTATGGGTATTTATAGGGCTAAGGTAGGGACCATGAGGAGGAGTTGGTTCTTGGCCCGCTAATGGATCCCAACCCGATCCATTAATGGAGATTCATTCCACTAAAGTATCCCATTGAACTTCCTCACCAACCCCCATATTTTCATATGGGATCCACCTATTATGAGTCGTCCATCCCCCAGTGTTTAAGATATCGAATGCCTGATAATTAATTTAAAATTACTGACAATTTAAATTAATTATCCTCTTGATCCTGACTAGTACCACTCAACCTTTTCATCATGTCGGACCATAGTCCACTTGCAAGATTTGACATGACGATCCTTTTGAGCTCATCAAGGGGGCATCATCATCCTGACTCACCAGGACACAGATTCCGTCAATAATTAATGGCACACCATATAATTAATATTATCTCCTAATTTACCGGGCCTATCGATTTAACAGAATAAATCTCGCCCATTGGTAAGTCAAAGAAATAATAATTAATTATACGTGCCCGCTATTATTTCAGGATTAAGAGATCGTACTCTATAATATATATCCGAGATCTAATCCAATTTATGAAGTCGATATAAAATTGGATGACCTCTCTTTTGGTCCTACTCAATGCACACAAAGTACACTAGTGTAATTCTATGGTTAAGACAAACCACACCTAATTACACTACAACCATTCCGATGGTTTGCCCAACTCCATTTCAGTTGTGAGCCTCTTTCTTATACTTCTGCAAGAAACTTGATAACATGATCTTTTGTGCGACACCACACACTATGTTATCTACAATGCCAAGTATGAGACATTTTATGCACATACTAATATAAATATGCACCATATGATTTTGTGATTCTCTTTAAAATGTAAATGTATTCTAACCAAAAGCAAGACTTTTAGTATACACCTAACAGGCGTGACATGTTGTGCTATTCTGGATGGTTGTAGTTGGAGTTGGTTTTGGGTGTTGCGAATTACAAGGTTGAACCCCTGTTTTGTTTTGGTATTCTCTTCCGATTAGTGTGTTTCTATTGCGATAGTAGATGGGTGTCATATAGCTTTAGAATTAGTTTTGGATTAAATAGAGATTGGGTTTTGTAATGGTGATAGTTCCTTAGGTTAGTTTAGGAAATTAACTTAATAACCTAATTGTAACGATTGGGTTTATAAGGAGCTCATCGTTAGTTAAGGATTTAATTAAATTGATGTTATAATTAAGATTTATCCTAATCATATTTTGTATCTTATTTACCTAATTTATTAAGTGTCCAAATAGCTAAATTTAGTCCTTGGTACAAGATTTTGGTTTGATTCGAGTACCAAGACGTGAGGTTTACTTAGATATATACGTTCGACATTACAAGGCGGGTACTTTTGCTTGCTTCTATAGTTCTGTTTACCTTTAAATACATGGTTATTTATTTATCTAAGTAGGTTGATTTATCTTAAATCTATTCTTCTGGTGTTCTTGCTTGATACTTATTCTGTGCTTGATCTTTGAGTAAAATAATCTAAATTTCAGTTGTACAGTGTCAACCTTTGATTTCCAATCTAAAGTGTACCATTTGTACGCATATACTTTAGAAATATTATGTGATCTATCTAGGGTTTGGTTGACATTAGATATACTCTACTCAATAGGTTAGTTGCATGTTTTGGTATTGATTGAACGCATATGTATCATATTATTTGCATGATTTTGGTTTGATTGAGATTGTGCATATTAGTGACATGCACCAAAGTATTGTTTACATACCGACGACTACTGACTCCCTGTGGTTGAGATAGGTCATTGGTCATATTTTTTATTATGCCACACTTAGAGTTGTGTGCAGACAGTTGATATTCCCTAAGTTTAGGAGTCCTTATAGGTATTTTAGAGTTTTATAGCCACAAGAATTATGACTTTCCATAAATGGCCACAGGTATTATGACTTTTCTACATAGCCACAGGTTTTTGGCGCTTGTATCTTATCCACCCGACCTACTTAATATAGAGGTAGTTGGTATGTCCACGGAGCAGGTCATTGCATCATGTGTATATTATGCATTGTGCATTTATTTGTGTTTGCTGTATTTGTTTGAACTATGATTGTTGCATTTGTTTATTATATAATCTAGATTTGTTCGGTAGTACTAGCAGTTTATTTAGATATTATGGGGATTTCTGATCATGCCCCTACATATTACATTGATTTTCAGGTATGTTTATGCATTTGATTTATATTTTTTATTCCAGAGACTATATACTTTTGTTTCTATATGCTTATTTTATCCTTTTATATATCATTCATTCATCTATTTTTATACCCGCAGAGTCTGCTCAGACTCAGCACCCCTTGTTCTTCTTTTGTTTCAGGTAGTTGATAATCACATCTTATGCTGCTAGGAGAGGATCCAGCTGTCAGTCCCCCGCTTGAGTAATTTCTTATCGTTTTCATACTTTTGTAGTAATCTTACCGTATTGGTGTCATTTTAGTTTTGTTTTTATTACGGATTGTATTTGAATTTTCTATGGACGTGTATTTATTTATTTCTAAGGGATTTTTGGATCTAATTACATTTAGGTTACAGAGGTTTATTTATTATGGTTAATGCTTATTAGGCATATTATTCAATTGTGTTGTTGTGATTATGTGAATGTCAGCCGAGTGTGGTTGTGCTAATTATATATTGAGATGTGTATGTATTAAATTTTAGATTATCCGTCGTACATGGGAGATGCTGATTAATTTTCGAGTAAGCATGGGCCTCTGGGGACGTAACATTTTTGGTCAAGTCTATCTTGTCCTAGGTGCCTCAATCCCTTTGAGGTGCTTAGATGATGATGTGCATTGACCCACCAAAAGTGGCCACCTTATTTAATTACGTGTCGAACTGATTAAGGTGCCAAGATCGACTTTTCCAAGATTTATGTTTTTCTGCATGATAGAGTAGTTATCACAGATAAATAGAATATAAAATAAAATTTATTTGATAGTCTTAGATTGTCCGATCCTGACTTTATATTTCAAATGAAACCTAGGTCGGACCAAAGCCTACTGTTCCCTCAACGGGAATGCATCCTCACCTACTCCTCTAAGGAGAATATACCTATTGACAAACATCTGGTCCTCCAGATCTGTTTGGACTTTTGCTCAGTATCTAATCTTGACCTCCAGGACTTCTCACTAGATGTTCGATCCCCAACCTGCTTTGGCTTCTGCTTGGTCTCCTCAACCTCCAGGGCTTTCCACCTACTGTCCTCGACCCCTAGGACTTCTGTTTGACGTTCTCGATCTGCTAAGTCTTTTGTCCAATTCCTTTGACCAAGACTTTGTTCCCTAATCCACTTAACCAGGACTTCTTACCCAATTCCTCTTGATCAGGATTTCTTTGCCTAGTCTCAACTAGGACTTGCCTGCATACTTAGATAACCGTATTAGATCACAATAACTCTTAACTTTGAACCTTTCCCAATATCAAAACATAGGTTTGATTAGCTAGTGCTTCCAACACCAACATTATGTATGTATTGAAATTTCCTAGTCGATGAATTGATGATATTAGAGACCACCGATTCTGTAAGACTAACATATGTTATGCTCCTTAGTTTATCCAAGCAGTCAATCATTATTGGCTGAAAACATTGAGATGTTGATAGGCCGGTCTTGTGGTGGTCGAGGTGGGGCAGGCGCACAGGGCCCCACCTTTGACAGGGCCCCACTTTGACATTTATATTTACATTATCCAAAAAATAATGTAAGTAAAATATTAAATTAAAAAAATCTAATTATAAAATTTGAAATATGGTGGATTTTTTTGTAAAAATGTTAAAAAAAATGAAGAGAGAAATACTTAGGTGCCTATCTTTTCTTCCGCCGCTTGTTATTTTATTTCTCCTTAAACCCTAAATCCACTTGCTATCTCACCCTCAAATTCTTCCATCTTCACCTATGTCTACCGTCGCCCATCGCCAACATTTCAAGTATTCTGTTAATGAAATTATTTTTATAGCACCAGTTTTATTATTTTTTATATGAATACAAAAAGTCTTTTTTTTTTGCACCGGACCCTTCGAAATCTAGGACCGGCCCTGGATGTTGAGAGTTAACATATGAATGTTGATTAAGGATAACTAGTTCATTGAATATGACCTCCTATAAGACTTTATATGGTTCTTTACATGTCGATGAAAATCTTATTACAGCTAGCTCGGGTGTGAATGTCTTTAGACTTGAGGTATTTAATTAATCTTAATCATGGAGACTTATAAATACAATAAGCTGTATAAGTAATAATTTTTATCAAATTGGACAAAAAAAAATTAAACTAGTTTACTTTAGGGTCTGAACCGCTACGCATCATACCAATTATGATCGTAACTGCTATACATGGTAGTAATTACAACTAAACTTGTTACAACAATGTTAGAATAAAGATATTTTCAAGATTAAAAAAATCATAAGATGTTCTTTTGATATATACTTTTTTAAAAGGGATGTTCTTTTGACAATAATGAAAATAAGAGGCGTCCTTTTATTTTTACCCAATTGCTTTCTATGCAAAATTTTACTTCGTTACATGTTCTTGCAAAATTTTATAATGCTTTTGAATTTTATGATAATTCCGATGATTTTTTTATATTAGACTTCTTAAACTTACAAGATTCTAAACATTATAATCATGTTAACTAGAACCTAGTCTAGTTGATTGTAGTTGACTTAATCAAAGAAAGACTTGAAACAAGTTTTTCTCCTATTTTTCAAAAGCCTTAACCTTTTTCTAAAGGGAAAAGTTCAACTTAATAGCAAGTAATTATAGTAAAAAAAGTGATTATACTTACCTCAGACGTCTTTTATAACATGTTCTCAGATTATATAAAGGGAGGTAAATCACGAGATCAACTTATAATCAACTATCAAGTGGCTAGGGAATGAGAGAAGCTTTTTTTTTCTGAGGATATACATCCACCGGGAATTGATCTTTATCTCATTGTAGTAAATCTATCACTTTTTAGTCAACTAAACACTCTCGTGGAGTCACCTTAATAGCGAGTAATACAATTTGGGTTTGGGGATCTTATAGGGTCACTTGTGTAACAAAGTGGGGTAAACACAAATTGAAAGCATTTAAATCTTAAATGTTGCAATCCCAAAAACAAACACAATGGAGAGAGGCTATTTTGCAAGTATAATTTGTTGTAAATAAATCTTAAGTCGAGAGTTCTTGATGAACAATCTTAATCTCTATTCAACTCTTAAGAAATAATAAACTTGACAATTAACCAAAGTCGCGGAAGCGTACCGGAATCCATCGTTGCAATCGGTCCTCCGGAGATGATCTTCAATCTGCAGACTTCCTTAGGTTTCCGAAGAGTTTTGTCGATGGAAAATAAAATAAAAGCATCGTCTGCAAACTGAGACCATAACCTCCTATTTATAGAATCCAAAGGTTATCTTTTTCTAATTTGGCCCCTCAACAAATTAGAATTAACACATGGTATCCACAATGTTTTATTCATAACAATTAAGCCCTTAAGTCAAATTACATAATTCCAAAATTTAGATCACAATATTTTTGACTTATTTAATTGATGACATACAACATTTATAATTACAATATGGCCCTAAAATTCTAACAATCTCCCACTGGGCCATATGCGTAAACTTATAAATGCGTTAACCTTAGTGAGCTCAAAAACTTTTGTCATCATAATCATAGGGCTTCCTTAACAATCTCGTCCATTAATTATATAGACATAGGATCAATGCAGTCTTTGTTGTATCTTTCACAACTAAACCATCAATGGTCACATATATCAATACAATCAAATGACATAGATCAATTATGAATTTGTGGCACGAAAATTACATGCAAGGTGATCTATTCATGTCAATTTTCAACTGGTCCTCCTTAACCAAAGTGAGATCAAAACTTTAACTTTAGTTATACAAAGTGGAATGAAGTAAACATTAAACTTTATATCTGATCAGAAAATCTCTAAATACATAAGTTTCAGAGACACAACCAAACATATATATAAAATAATTATAGTACAAACTCCTACTCAATCTAAATTTTACTAAACTGAATAACACCCATATGAGTGGTATGCTCATAAAAGACATTGGGTGGTAGACCTTTCGTCAAAGGATCTGCTATCATGGAGTTTGTACCTATGTGTTCTATCAAAATCTGTCCACTTTGTACTCTTTCTTTCACAACAAGAAACTTGATATCGATATGCTTCGATTTTGTCGAGCTCTTATTGTTGTTGGAATACAATACAGCTGATTTATTGTCACAAAATAACTTCAATGGTTTTTCAACCCTTCCCAAAATGCGCAGCCCAGAGACAAAATTTTTCAGCCATATTCCATGATTAGATGCCTCAAAACATGCTATAAACTCTGCTGCCATGGTGGAAGAAGCTGTCAATGCCTGTTTGGCACTTCTCCAAGAGATAGCTCCGCCAGCCAACAGAAAAACATAGCCTGAAGTGGATCTCATGCTATCTTGGCATCCAGCAAAATCAGAGTCAGAATATCCCACGATCTCAAGAGTATCTGATTTCTTATATGTGAGCATGTAATCACTAGTTCTCTTTAAATATCTCATTACCCTCTTTGTTGCTTTCCAATGATCCATTCCTGGGTTGCTTAAATATCTGCCCAACACTCCAACAATGTACGCAATATCCGGATGCGTACAAACTTGAGCATACATAAGACTTCCTGCTGCCGAAGCAAAGGGAATCTTTTGCATTTCTTGAGTCTCGAGGCTTCCTTTAGGGCACTGTTTAAGACTAAACTTATCTCCTTTAGCGACTGGGGTGTTTCCTGGTTTGCAATCTTGCATGCCAAATCTTTTAAGCACTTTATTGATATAGTTCTTTTGTGATAATCCAAGAATACCTCGAGAACGATCTCGGTGTATTTGTGTTAAATCCGGCACTTTAGACTAGGTTCCGGTAATTTTCGGAGGATTACCGGGAAGGTTCTAGGGTTTCCGAAGCCTTGGACATAAATTAAGGACTAAATGGTAAAAATCGGAAACCCAAGGGCAGGATCTGGAGTTGATCTAAGTTTGGAGGGTGGTCTTGCGATTATACCGAAACTTGGGTGGGCCTAAGTGCAAAATGCCGCTTTTAATTGGACTTGACTTAAACCCTACTCGGTCGAATCCCTCACGCCGCACGCCACCCCTCTTCTTCATTCCTCTCTCGCTGCCCTAGCCGCCCCTGCGACCCTTCACCTCCACACCGGAGCCGACGAGCTCTAGCTCGCAGCCGAAGCCACCCGACGGTCACTCCTCCCCTTGCTTCACGTGCGAGTGCGGGTTGCCCTAGCCCAACGTTCATTCCGGCCACACTCGACGCCGACATCCCCAACTAGCTCTGTCCTCTGTCTTCCGGTGGTTTCACTTCCGATTTCCGGCGCTTACCTATCTTGCTTCACCGTGAGCTCTTCTCCAAACATTTGGTGGTCCTGTGCATCTCCCCGATTTGCTCACCAATTCTGCCGAGGGAGGTGAGTTTGAACTCACTACTCTGGTCTATTAGGTTTTGGTGTCTACTCTTGAGCAGTTTGGATGTTGGGAAATTGATTTCCAATTCGTGTTGTAGAAGGTGCTCCCGTAAGATTCGGCTGTGGTTGGCTTGGAACTCCGAGAAATCTGAGGTAAGGTCTTTGAATTGATCCTGATCTTAATGGGATATCTAAGTTTCCTTGGCTCGGTGGATGCTTGAATTGAGGTTGCCGAGTGTTGAATCTAGCAGCTGAGGGACTTCTATTGGCTGAGTTCTTCTGTACATCTCGAGCGCACCAGCTAAGGTAAACTCTGTCTGGTGTTTTTCTTAGTTTCTTTCCATAGTTCTGGTTGTAGATCGATTCCATTGGTCGTATTGGAGAATTGGGTTTGGGAGTTGATCGTGAGGTCTTGTGGTTGTCTTCTCCCCACCGAGAGTTTCGTCTTAGCTTTCTGTTATCGGCGTTGTGTTGATTTTGTCCATGCCGTGAGGTATGTGCAGGGTTTTGATCAGATTTCTGTATCAGTGTTTGGATGGCATTATTGATTGATTTCAGGTTGATCTTGTGTTCCCGTTCTTGACCGTGTGTATCACGGGTTGAGGGTGAGCTAATTTGTGAAAGAATTGGGATTTAGGGTTTATGATTGAGTGGAATTAATTCTTAGTTAAGGTTAATTCTAATTGAACTTAGGGATAACCTAATGGTGTGATTTGGGATTACCATGGACCACACTTAGGGTTTGGTTGGTAATTCGGATTTCATCTTGGTATCTAGTCTATTTACTATTCACATAAATCGCTAAGATTATGTGTGTGATACAGGTCATTGACGCGGGTATTTGGACTCCATTTGCGGCGGATACTATTCAAACGGGGGTTCTCTTCGCTTACGATCTGCTACATTGGAGGCGGGTATCTCTGACTTATCTTTTAGATTTGTCATAGCTGATATACTTGATATGCTATGTTAGAGGTAGAGTAATGTATTGCCTTATATACCTGCTCTACCTTAGCTGATACTGTTTAGGATATACCTAGCATGTGATACCTACACCATTAGGATCTAGGCTATGGTGCATTACTTATGATCCTTGCATATCATGTTGATATAGGTTATAGGTGGATTAGATAGTGGATGCTGTTTGACCAGAGTCATGCATCATCGTGCACTGCGCATCACTGTCGATCAGGGGCCCCTTATGGGTGAGTCAGGTCGACAGTCATACTGACCTATCCATATGACCACTCATGGGTTAGTGGTTGACGGAGTATGGGTAGTGTGCTCTGTGCTGCTCCGCTCATGCACTCATGGGTTAGTGAACCGGAGCGTGGTAGCAGGCAGATGTCCCTCCTTGAGTAGTCCATATACCAGGAGATGAGAGAGAGAAGTCTCTCCCCCATTTATATACATGGGGTAGGTGTTAACACTCAGATAGAGATATCCTCCAGAGATGGCCTGGGGCGGTTAGTGATATAGCCAGGATAGGTGATGGCCTGGGGGCTTATAGAGATATCGCCAGGATAGGTCTTAGCCTGGGGCTATTAGTGCTATAGCCAGGATAGGTGATGGCCTGGGGCTGATAGAGATATCGCCAGGATAGGTCTTAGCCTGGGGCTATTAGTGATATAGCCAGGATAGGTGATGACCTGGGGCTGATGGTATATTGCCAGGATAGGTCTTAGCCTGGGGCTATTAATGATATCGCCAGGATAGGTCATGGAGTAGGGGTGTTACACCGACAACATACCGTCTACTCGGTTGCTCAGGAGTAGCAGCGGCAGAG